>RJWJ010003540.1:0-85150 GCA_004363605.1 Indri indri | reverse complement strand
AAAAAAAGAACTTTGAACCTGGAAAATAGTACCTACAATGTTCTTGAAAATATTGATCTTTTAAGTGTTCAAGTAATAATTCCTCACTCCTCTGTAAATCTGACATCAGATGAAGGGCTATAATAAAACACTAATGAAACAAATTTATTTTATCTCCTTTTAAATATGACAAAAATATCCCCTATTATAACCACTGTGAATATAATTTATAAGAAGGAATTATCAAACTGGATTGACAAGTGGAGAAACACTGGATGAATTGTCAGAAGATTTTATTTAAGCACTGAATCTCTCCCCCACATTATTTCTCAGTTTCCTGAGATATTTTTATATCCTATAGAACTTTTCTACAGGATATAAAAATATCTACCTCACCTACCTCACAAGGCTGTTTTGAGAGTCAGATAAAACAGTAATTTTGAGCACACTTTTGAAGTCTGTGAAGTACTATACAAGATCATGTTGATGTTATAAACTTCAGGAGTGAAACTGAACTTATCCCAACCACAGACAAGGAGCTGAACTATCAGCAAAACTTTTGCATTAGGACGTCCAACATGATGTCTAATCCTTAGGAAATTGTATTCATATTTCAGTAAACACATTAGATTCTAGGGCAATAATTAATAGGAGAGTAAACAGGACCACATGTCTGGACCAATTCCCAGGGCTTATTCAAAAAACTCACTGAAGTAACCGACATTTGGTTTGGGAGAATTTGAAGAGAGTGTTTGATGTATACAACAGAAAAGAAGTACATAATTTTCTAGACGTGCAGTAAAAACCCTCATTTCAAATAATGTGTGAAATAGTGAACTCATCAAATATGTTGTAGACAAGCTAGTATCTTGTAAGCTACATAGTGTCCCAAGTGCAGACGGGTATTATCTAATGAGATCTTTCTCCTTGGTGGAATCTAGATACCGTTGTAAAGGTCATGTTCATTAGAAGTCTGAATGTTCCAGTTGGAAACAACCTCTGCTAACTGAGCCAAAAATCTTAAATGGTTTCTAACATAATTTTAGGGCCTTGGTCTCATCAATGTTTCATTCTAGCCAACTAAACTGAAGCTCTCTCTCTTTCCCCAGTGACTTTCAAGGATGTAAGCAAGAGGCTCATCTTTTTTGAAAGCATAACACAGGGAGGCAAGTATGAAGCCAGTAGGAAAAGGCCTGTAGAATAACAATTTCAACATTCAATAAAAGTTACAAAGCTCATGGACTTGTTCAATTTATAGGAAAAAAAAAGTCCCCAGACTCCACTAAGGAAGTACTGAAAATGGTCTAAACGTTTTGGAAATTATATTTGTTTGCCCTGAAAGATAAATAAAGAGGGTCGAACACCTGACTTTGGATGTTCTTAGTAATTCTCCAATTTGGTTACAAAATCAAATTAATTTACCTCAAGATTCTCAGGGTTAAAATATTTACTCTTAAGAAGCTCTCTACTTGAAATTGTTATTCTTGAGGACAGATTTAAAATGTGTTAGGTATATTCAGAAAACTAAACAGAAAAATAACAACACTAATTGGGCTGACCCTCCTGCCTCCAGAAAGTTAAGATGTATGCTTGACAGGTAATTAAATGCAATATTCTAAAATGGAAGTGAAATCAACAGAGAAACTCAGCAGAATACCAATGGCAGAGTGGCTTATGTTTCTGTTACTTTCTTTTGACTCCCACAGAATGTTTTCCACTAAAGCACCACTAAAATGGATGTTTGAGCCACTGCCAAAACAAAGAGCTTCTCCTTGGGAATGATGCATATTTTGTATGGTTAGAGAGGTGATTTGGTGCTGAAAAAATCATGGGCTTTAACACTTGGTAGACATGGGCCCAAATTCTGGTTTTGTCAATTACCACCTCATGATGCTAAGTTATTTAACCTCTTCAAGATTCAGTTTATTTCCTCCATAAAATGGGAATAACACTATCCACCTTGCAAGATGGTTAGGAGTATAGGAAATTTTATACATATTTTTATAACCCCATTACAGTGCTGGAACATAATATATTCACAATAAAAGTTTGCTGAACTGCATATACGGTAATAATGTCAAACTCAGAAGTTATCCCTGAAAGAGAACACCATAATTGCAATGATAACAGCTATTATTTTCCTAAAAAGGGTGTAGTTAACTTCTATTAGAACTATTCTTGCTGCTAACAGCTTTCAAACACAGACCTAACTTTGCTCTTAGCACTCAGGCCCAACCACAAGCAGATTTAGTCAACAACAGTCTTCTGTTTAAAAAGGGTTATAATGGTATCAAGCATTGAAGGTTTTGATTGGATAACTCAAAGCATTTCCCACCTGCTGTGATTCTGATTGGCTGAGTGGAAACAATAAACTGGCTACAAGTGGGTTAACCTACAAAACTCACTTTCGAACAAAAAAAAAATGGCCATTGTAGCAAAAGAATATCATCTACAAATAGGAGGGGAGAGTTGCTTTTTCAATCGCATTATTCATATTCATCCTACTGTATTCTTTAGGGCCACTAGGAATAAGATTTGCAAATAAAATGAAAAAATAATGCCCATGTTACACTTAAGTAACATGTTAGCTTAGAAAACGCTAATGAAATTTTTTAACTCAAAAAATCCTCATGGAAATAAAAATATATTAAAAGGCAATCCACAAAAATTAATAAAGATAAATGCAGAAAAAATTCAGAGACTGAGTTTGTATTATAGTCCATTGAATAGGTCTGCTTGGGTTTAACAACAATAAAAAAAAGTATGGCCTATTTGTGGTGATTTCCTCTGGTTTGAGCGTGGACAAATTTTCTCTCCACTAAGAATGGGTTCTTTTATTCTCAGTTTCATTCAGGTAATAGTGGACTCAACTTTTCCTTAGTATTGTGGAATACCATGCTGTGGAAATGGCTTCAAATAATAAGCACTGGAGGGGTGAATGAAATGCTGCTCATGTTTACACTGGCACACAGGCACAAACAAAAGCTCCAGCACACCAGCAGCATTCTGCTGATCTGCTGATTTTCTCCGATATGGTTCCTGCCGAGACACAATAACAAGGGAAAATAACAAAAAGTCAGCTAAAAGATCTGTTATGGGGATGGCGAGCAATGTTTTTTTTTTAAATAAGACTATAATATGTTCATATAGTGCTGAAATTCACCCACACTGGTCAAAATAATTCATAAAGATGAAGTTTCAAGTCTATTGAAAATATTGCCACAAGGAACTCTACTGATGTATGTCAAATAATGGAGTCCAAGGGCGTCCAAGTCCAGTCTAAAGGAGATGTTCATTATCTGTGCCACCATTCTTACTCACCACCCTACCCAAGGGTATTGTCGGAGGCACCTAATAGTAAGTCATGTGGCCAGAAATGGTCACAATTCATAATGAACATGTAGTATATAACATGAATGGAGTCATTTTATGACCTGTGAACTTCATCATTACCCCCCTTTTTAATGAAACAATAACAATTTTAGATTAATTTATGAGATTTTCTATCAGAAGACTGAAGTTAATACCAGGTATCTAACTAACCTTCTCATTCCTGAGAACATTAATTTTGTATGAGCATTTATCAGAGATTAAATTCCCATAAGTTTTAGAAAAAGGGAAGGGAATGACCTAATCTAGGATTCCCTTAATTAGTCATAAAGTTCCTGTATTTCTATAAATACCTTCACATCAAAGCTTCAACATCAGTTACCAGAATAGAAGACACAGCAGATTTTGCAGTGATTTATTCTGATATCTTAGTAATGAATCAACAGCATTGTTGCATGCCATGGTGCTGGTAGGTACATTACAAAAGGAAATCTAGGTATAGGAAAATGGCTGGCCTTAACCCCCAAATTGTTAATGAAATAAAAGTAAAAGCAACACAAAAAGCCATATAATGAATTTAATGACACTCAAACAGCTTGGCCTCTGCTGGATGCCACTGGCCTCTCTCTAAACATCCTATTCATACCACTCACAATACCAGTAACATCGTTTTTACCAACATTTTCAATTTGCCCCAACTCTTTGGACCAATTCTACCATTCGTTAAATCACTGTAATTGAGAGTTGGAACAAAGGTAAGTTAGTGGCTCAAAATAGTTTTTTTTAATTTATATGTAAGTTCTTTTTTCTCTACAACCATGACTCTCCCCTCCCTACTACCCAACTCCTATCTTCCTTTCTATATTTGTATATTAGTTGGAAAAAAGTTTAAAGAGAAACAGAAGGATTGGGAAGCAGAGAGAAATTCAGTAACCACTGGTGGTCCATAAGGCCCAATACCAGAACGTGCAATTTTATTCTATCCGAGGCGTGAAGATTGGAAAAGACTCAAAAATAATTTGTCAGTGAAACCATATTAGGGAACAGGCTCAACCTTAGATGACAGAATTTGAATTCAAATACTCCTACATGGAAAAGCAATGAGACCTAAAGGAAATGAAGTTTAGTAAAGGTGAGTATGGTGAGTAGATTAATCAGCCATCTTTCAGTTGCAATTGACAGAAATCTAATACATGATAGCTAAAATAAAAATAAATTAGATTGTTAAATTATGTAATTAAAAGTCCAGGGAGAGTCTAGCTTCAGGAGTGGTTTGAACCCAAGACTCAAATGACATCTTCAGGATTCCATCTCTATCTCTCCATTCTTCAGCTTTATTTTTCTCAGTAGCTTCTTTCTTGTCTTTCATCCTAACGGCTCAACTGTCCCAGCAGAAGAAAAAAAAAAAAAAGATTCCCCTTCTCAATATTTCCAATAAAAACACCCAGGTGTGAGTTCCACTGGTCACGGCAAGGTCACATTCACATCCCAGTAGTGAGGGGAAATGGGGGGGGGGGGCGTATATTGGCCTCACCCAAAACTTCATGGTCTGATAGTTTTCTAAAGGAAAATTAAAGTGCTGTTATCCCAACAGAGAAGAATGGACACAGGGCAGAACAAAGCAAAAGATATCCACCACAGTAGGGCTACATGCTTAAGGAGGAAAAGTCATCTAAATATATACAATTTGGTTAACATAACAGAAGTTGCTAATTATCCCCTAGTCTCTATGTTCTCTTTCTTTTGGTAATAGTTTTCCCAAGTTTTATCTGATACGTGGCCACCCTTACAGCTAGGTGTAGCTGTTTGACTAAGTTTGGGCTGACAGATGTGAGAGAAAGTCTTACGTGCAACTTTCAAATCATCTTCTCAGAATGAAGACATTTCCAGCAACTAGAGCCACAACTACAGCTGCCACCTTGGACCAAGATCTAGAAGTCACATATTAATGGTAGCCAAGTTGACCGTATAGCCTGGGTTACTGAATGGCCTGGTGGAATAGAAATGTTTGCCCAACCTAAACTAGCCATCATCTACCTTTGGACTTTTACCTGAGACAAAAATAAGTACCTTATCCATCTGTCTTATGTATCTTATTTAAGCCTCCGTATCTGGGGGGGTTTTGTTTAACCTGTATCCTAACTATTAATAATACATCAAAAGACTCACTGTGGCCGAGTTCTAGAGAAAAATAGCCAAAAGTATTTTAAAATAATGGATCCACATAAGGGTTTATGAGTACGTTTTCTTATTTATCTGTAACCACAATAATGGGATAATTAATATTTATTAATCTTTATAAGGTTAAAGGCTTATGCAAGTAAAATGATAATAGTCATCTCTGAGTGGTAGAATTAGACATTATTTTTACTCTCTTTTTCCTGCTTGTTTTCATTTTGTAAAATTTTCTAAAATTAGCTTATAATATGTTTGAAGTAAAACAGGTTATTACCAATCTTGCATAAGAGAAGGAAATGGCTTTTCCAAGGGAATTCTGTTTGAGAAATTAAGATACATTTACTGCTCAGTGAGAGATGACATAGCAATAGTCAAGGGCCGAGTAAATAATCTCAGATACTGTGGTAGATTGCAAAAATGGCCACAAGTTCTTTCCATTTCTGTATCCATTCCCCTTTGCAATGTGACTTTGCAGCTCCTTCCATCAGGAACTGGAATCTATTCCTCAACCCCTTGAAATCTGAGTTTGGCCGTGTGACTTGCTTTAGCCAATGAGACATTAGCAAATGTGATGTAAGCCAAAGACTGAAAAGTATTTGCATAGTGGAACTTGTTCCTTCTTACTGCTCTTGGAGACCTTGAAAATACCACATGTTAGCAAGCCTAGGCTAGCCTGCTGGATGATAATAATGTGCCCAAGTTATCCCTGTTACCCCAGATGTCATCAACCCAATCACCAGACATGTTGAATGAGACCATACTGGACCATACAGTCCTGGCCATGCTAGCCCCGATCAGAAGAGTCACCCAAATGATCCACAGAAGTGTGAGACATAATCACAGTGGTTTTAAGCCACTAAGTTTTGTGGTTGCTTGTTAAGCATCCTGTTAAATACAGGATGTCCTCTAGTTTAATTACTTTGAAGAGTAAAGTGCATGTTGCACAGATTTTATTGGTAAAATGATGAATTTACCAGTGAATACATATCACTTATTCAGTTCATTTGGCCTAAATCATAGGGAAAAATGACTAAAGCAGGAAATTGGAAATTGAAAGCAATACATAATAGTAATGAGGAAAAAGACATTTTAAAAGTTACAAGGTTCAAGTAACAACATTTCAGAATTCTCACGACAAATGTAATGGGAAGAAATATCACCGATGTTTTGAATAGAAAAGGAATTCAGAGTTCATATGATCCATGCATCTTGCTTTACAGTTGAGGAAACTGAGACTTAGAAAGGTGAATTGGCTTCCTACGTATTATGCAACCTATGCCAACTCCAAAAAATGCTTCACTACATCATGAAAGCTTCTTGATTCTAATTACAAATTTTAGAGCAATTTCAGAACTTCAGAGACAATGGGTTTAGGAATTCTGAATCAGAACACTGTCACTTAGTAAGAGCTCAACATAGGAAAATCACAACAAGCAGCTTAAGAATATAACAAGTTCACAGCTAGTTCAAACATGGGCTCAGTTCCAAAACAGCACCCTCGTGCTCTTCCTCCAAAACACAACATAAAAAAATCTAAGGTAGACACAATTTTGAAAACGGGGGGATAGATGCATTCCTATTAGAAATTAGAGATAACAAGAACTTTGTTAAAGCCTTACATTTCTTTTCTGCCACAGACTCCTAATGAAAACATGTATGTCTGAAATGAAAATCCTCTAAAATTATATACTCAATTTATTGCTATAAACCAACCACCTCAAAACAGTGGCTTAAAACAATTTATTATTTCACACAATTATGCAGATTGACTGCACACTTCTTCTGTTGATCTCTCTGGGACTTATTCAAGCAGTTATACTTCACTGGCAGGTCTGCTAGGAACTAGGCTCAGCTGGGACAGATGGCACAGCTGAACTTCTCTCTGTGTGTGGCCCTTCATCCAAGACGTCTTCATGGAATGGTGGTCCCAGGGCAGTATTCAAAAAGGATGAAGGCTCTAGAACTCCCACATCACATTCTATTGGTCAAAGCAAGTTATACGGGCAGCCCAGAATCAAGGGGTTGGGCAATAGACTCCACTTTTTGATGGGGTGAACTGGAAACACTGTAGCCATGCTTTCCAACCTATCACAAACAACTCTGATCCAGGCTCAGATATCTTGCTTTCTGCCATTTATACCTAATGAAAAATGACAGAGCTGAAATGAAAATCTGCTAGAAGTACACACCTAAATCTTTCAAACTCAAATTTTTCTACACAGAGACTCTGTCGTACTTGCCTTATTGTGATTGTCAAACACATTAACAACTTTCCTAAACAAGATACTGCATTAGGAATTATACTGAACAGTTATCACCATCAGTCATTTCCAAGAAGATTATAAACTCAGCACCGCCAACACACAATGCCATGAAAGGAAAGAAGTGCTAGAGTTTTTTCCATCTAGGTAGATTTAAGATTTGAACGTTAAAAAGTGTACCAATAGAAAATATGGGTGAAACTTTTTAAAAATAATCTTTAGGTGAAGATCTTTTTAAGCATGAACCACAGGAAGAAATGATAGATGAAAAGATTGATAGATTTGAATATATATAAATTTAAGACCACTGTACGACATGTAAACTTATCACATTAAACAAATAATAATTACTTACAGTATTTACTAAGCACCGAGTACCATTCTAAATAATTTACATATTTTGATTCAATTGATCCTTAACAATAGCCCTATGAGGTAGATACTATTAGGTGAGCAAGCTAAGGAATAAAACAGTTATATAAGATACCAAGGTCAGTTAGTAAGTGGCAGAGCCAGTATTTGAACCCAAGTAGTCTTAACTCCAGGGTCTAAATTCTAAATCACTGAGCTCTATAGAAAACTGAGGAAACGTGAGCAAAACACATATGATGAAGGCTTAATATCATTGACATGTTAAGAACTCTTGGAAATAAAAAAGAAACAGAAAAATACACCATTTTCTATGGATAAGGTCTATGAACAGACAATTCACAAATGAGAAATGTAAATGACCTATAAAATATGAAAAATGTTCATCCTCACTAGGAATCATAAGAACTCTAACAAGATACTACCTTGTCTTCTGGCCAATTTAACAAAGACAAAAAGAATGATAATGCCCATGGAATGCCCAGGGATATTATCTCTTTGTTGGCTGTAAGGTAAATTAGTAAAACATTGCTGGATAATGATTTGGATACTCACTCACACACACGCACACACATAAACACACATACACAATTCAATCATTCAAATATGCATATAGTTTGATCCAGCAATTTTACTTCTAGTAACTTTCCCATAGAAATAATCAGACAAGCACATGAAGATGTAGGTTCGAGAAATTTATTGTAACATTGTTTATGATGTTTACTAAAATATGAGACAATAGAAGATTAAATATGCTATAGTTCATCTGTAAATGAAATACAATTTACCTTTTAAAAATGATGATTCATATTTCTACTTACTGGCATGAAAAGAGGGTCATGAGATACTATTAAGGAAAACAGTAGGTTTATAAAACTGTATAAAGAATATAACTCCATTTTTTTAAATCTGTGTATACATAGATTGTACATTCTTTCTAGATAGGTCATGGAGTTTTTTATACCTTCATAACGCTATACTTTAGTTTCTGCATTACTCTTCACGTGTTTCATGTATCACTTCTATAATCATTAAAAAGTGCCAATCACCTCATTTCTAGACGTTTAGAGAACTGAAACTCTTCCCAAGCCCTAAGATAATTCCCTTTAGAAAAATCTACAAGCAAGACTTTTCTGCTTCCCATCTTAGTGAATACCTATGTGATTGATTTTGCTGGAAACACAAGAACATATACTGTTTCATACTAAGGGCAGTCTGATACTCAGAACTACCCAGGGGTCGTTGCCTTATAGCCTCCAACGCCATATCGCCTACCTGGTCAGCTCACTAATCACTAGTCATCTGAGAGCTGAAAATAATGATAGAGATGACAAATCACAGCTCTCCAGAGCTCATCAGCCAATGCAATTCAAGGATAAAAAAATCAGCCCAGTAATATATACCTTCAAATAGGTTTAGGGAGAGAGGATAAGAGCCCAGGAAAACTCACTTCATAAGTGCAGGCAATTAACAGTCACCACATTGTGGGCCTTCTTAAGCAAAGATGTCACATGCTCAGAGTCAGGGACAGTAAGAAGCTGCAGAACGTCCTCGCCTGCTGACTGATGAAAATGACTGACGCTGGGGCGCCAGCTGAAAAATCAATTATTCACATCTACTAGGCAGCTGCCCCCTATGAGCAGCGGCAGGTCGCAGGAAGGGGAGATTGTTGTGGTTTGTTGTTAACATGCACTATCCATTTCTCTGGCCTTGAAGATCAACAATAGCAAAATCGATAGGCTGCTCCAAACTAAGAAACAGACAAGTTGGGCACCAACTGCATTCCAAGCATCTGGAAACCTCCTAACAACTCTGCCATGAACAAATGGCAAGAGGGAAGAATTCTGGTCCCACCATCATCATTTTCCACATTCAGTGTCTTTCTTATCTCCTGCAGTAATAAGAAGGAAAACCCGAAGTTTTGTTATTCCTAATCATTAGGTCACTTTTGCTAAAACTGGAAAATAGATATTCGTGCTCAAAGGCTCCTCAGCTGTTTTTCATCCTTTCATTCATCTCGTCTCATTGCCTTAAGTCTTGCTGGCCCAAAAAGTCCTCTCTCGAGGTATCTAGAGTTGTATTTTCTAACAGCGGAATCTAATAAGATTAAGAAGTTCAGAAAACTCATTTCAGTATTTGCCAAACATTGTGAAATAAGGAAAACATAGAGCTTTATCTGTCAAATCGTTTATGTTTAAAATGTATTTTAGGAAAATATTTATTTGTATAGTTCTAATGTCTGCTGCTCTTCATAAATAAAAACCACACAATTGTGGGGATGCAAAATGGACATTTTGGAAAAGTTTGGCGATTTCTTATAGGCATAACCTTACCATAAGACTCAGTAATTCCATTCCTAGATGAAATAAAAATTTATGTTCACATAAAAACCTGTATATGGCTGCTTATAACAGCTTTATTCATAATATCCACAAGCTGGAAACAATTGAAATTTTCCTCCTGGGGGGATGGGGAATGGGAAAGCAAACTATTGTACATAAATAGGATGGAATATTGGCCAGTAGTAAAAAGGAACAAACTACCAATACACACAGACATGGATGAATCTCATATTTATTATGCTAAGTGAAAGAAGCCAGACTCAGACATTCTGAATAACATGAAATTATAAGGACAGAAAACAGATCAGTGTTTGACAGAGGGTGCAGGCGGGGGAGAGGCTGACTACAAATGGGCAGCTGGCAGGGGTTATTTGGAGCAATGAAACTGTTTTGTATCTTGATTGTGGTGGAGGTTTTATGACTGTGGTTGTCAAAACTCACAGAGCTGTCCACCAGAAGAGTGAATTTTACTGTATGTAAATTGTAACTGAATTTCTCTTCATTGAAAAAATAATTGAAATAGGCAAAAGTACTCAAGGAATTCCTCTACAGTGATAAACCACTCTATCTCTCCTCCTAATATGTTTTCTTACTGTTTAACCATCCTTGCTTATGCCACATTCTCCCCTATTACATCCAGGTTAGAGTTACAATGCAATTTGCAGCTGGAGTGGACAGGGCCTCTTAAGAGCATATCCCTCCTTGTAATGCTCTATTACCATGGACAGAGGCACTAGCCAAGGCTGGTGTAGATTTTTTTTAAAAGAATTCATGGCTGCTCAAATATCAAAGCCTTCTTCCAAAAGCTTCCCGAAGTAGTTAGAACAAGTAGGCAGGGATGTCATATAGATAGAGTACTAGAGAAAAAAAATCAGGAGTCCTGGGTAGAGTTTTACCAAATTTGTCACTAATTCACAATATGATTCTAAACAAATTACTTCACATTTATATCCGTCAAGGTCTCAGCAGGAAAAAATTCAAGTCAGGTGGCTCGAGAGACTTCCAAAAGTGTGGGCAGGATGAAGGGAATCAACCAAGGGTGTTGAAACACCCAGACATACATTAGCAACAGTGGGAAGTTGTAACCTCTCCTAGTCCTGAAGATGCAAGAGGAAGAAGTGATGGTTCTATGGGGACCTAGTGAAATAAGGAGCTGTGGTCATGAAAGACTGGCCCAAAGCCAAAATCACAGCCCCAAACTGGGAAACAGCAGAAAAGAAAGTGCACTATTTCTCTCTTCCCCTCCCTAATTTCTTATTGGTGCCTCCCATTGGCTAAACCCAACAGGAGGCCAGCTAGCTGGGAAGGAAGCTTCAGTGATGCAGGCCTCGGTGGTCAGCCTCCAGGATGCAGTCAGGGCAGAGAGGAACAGAGAATGGATCCTACAAGGAGTGGGAAGGGAAGAGCAAACAGAATAACAAGGACCTCATTATTTATTAAAGTCATATGGTTTGAGGACTTCTAAAATTGTTGATGCTTAAGTAGTCTATGAATCTACCTGATAGTCAACTGTTGAAGCCCCCTTCTAGGTTCCCTAAGAACCATACTTTCCCATAGAATAATTCATATCTCCTCAAAAATGTAATTGCCTTCAAACATTGGGCTAAAACCTATCTTTCATCCAGCTAAATCAAATTTTACCCAGTGTTGGATGATCAATATCCTTAGTCAAGCAGAATTCTTTCAGAAAAATTCTCAGTTGCCTTATCAAAACTTTAACCAACATGCTTGAAAGGAGTAAGTATATGAATACTTACTTTTATAATTAAAGAGTTAAAGATCCTAGAGATTTGTTCTAGAAAAGCTTGCAGCCATCTTGTAGGGCTTCCTTCCTCACTCGACCATCTCAGGATATAGAATTATGAATATAGACATGAATATAGATATAAAGCAGAAATGCTCTGAAATCTGCCTTCGATTTTTTAATTTATTTTTTACTCTCAATATATATCTGTCTTGACTCCATAACTCTATAAGGGGCTATGTGTATGTATGTATGTGTGTGTGTGTATACACAGTTGCAGAACTAAAACACAAACTATATTGCAAACTAGGTCACTTAAAGATAAACATGGTCTGTTTTCAGTCCTTAGAGCACTGCTTAGGATTTATGAGTTATGAGACCTGTTTTATTTTGATATTTTTTCACAATCCCCTAAGTGACAGTCTTTATTCTTTCCTTAAACTCAGAAAGCTTTTTTTATCTCTGTACATGTTTCAGCTGCGGTGGGACTAAAACACAACTCTGTAATATGAAAAAGAGAACTATAAAGAGGAGCAAGCCAAGCACAGCCTCAAGCAATGTAACCTCTGTTGTGCTCCTAAGTCCACAAACTGCATTCAGCATGGCACTGGTATAGCACCCAACAAATCATAAGCCCTGCAGCTCCTCCACTGAACTCTCAATGGTGGTCATGTCCAGGGCTCTTATTGAAAGGACCTAAGTAGTACTAAGGCTATTTGCTCTCTGTCAAAACCCCAATGCTCTTCATCCCTCAGGCGCTGAGTTGATAGAATGATACCTTAAGTTTAACTCTGCATTAAGCAGGTCATCTCGGGCTCCCAAATTGAAAGGAAGGGCCTAGGTAACATGTGGATTGCTGACAACTTTCCAATTTAGGGTCATCCTCCAATTTGAAGACTTCCAGAATCTATTCCCAGGAAACACAGTCAGATAACCTGTGGCTGGGTTTGAGCCACACTGATTTCTGAGCAGTTCCATATAGGGCGACTTAGCAACTGGCTCATTTCCCTCACAGTATAAAGGTAGAGGGCCTATGGCAATATTCGAAGAACTGCAATATCATGAGTAATTGGAACTCTGACCCATCTCCGAGGCCTGAAGCAGAAGGGCAAAAGAGACTCTTCTTGGAAGCCTTTCCTTCTTTCTGAATCACCTTTCCTTCTACTCCCAGCCACCCTTTTTCCTCCGTTCCCCATCCTTCCCTCATAATGATCTATGGCTCTCCAAAGCTCCAATCCTCAGGATACTAATCAGTGGCTATCCTTCCCCCAAAGATTCCCTCAATCCAAAATCATTTCTCTCTCCCTAATACCCCATAAGATGTAGATGATGGAGAAACTTAATACTCTCTAGCAATATCTACATTTCGAGATGGAAATTTTAAACCAAAATAATATCTCACTTGAAGAAAATAATTAGGAAATGGGCTTCTCCATTTTCAGTTAACTTTGCCTCCCTAATATGTCCAGTGTACAAACAGTGGAGGAGCAGGGAACTCTCTGTCATTTCAGACTTCCTTTCCCAAAGGGAGAAATAACTTCCTGTCTGACCTCCTCCAAGAATAGGAAATGGAAGAAGGAACATCTCTCCCTCCTTCTGGGAGCCATTGCCCACTTTATGATACCCCATTTCTATCTTATAAACAAGGTTTTAATGAGGTCATTAAATCTATTTCAACAAAGTATATTAAAATATCATTTTTGGAAATAAATTTATCAAATGTTTGTCACAGATCCCTAACCTCCAAATTTATATTACTAATTACACAGTTTTAAATTATTGTTTTTTAATTAATATAACTTTGGGGATCTGATCTTTTTCTTGTAATTATCCAGTTTTACTCCTTGTAATCTATCTTAAATACATTTTTAGAAGTAGACTATAAGTAAATGTCAATAAAAATATATTTTAAATACCGCTACAGATGACAAATAATTATTCTGATTCTGGCAACCAGCACTGAGTTAAATGCTCACATGGGGTAAGATATTAACTCAAGCTGTGAAAGGACCCAGGGCTGAAAAAGCTAATGTATTAATAAAATGTTAGCAACTTACTTCATAGAATTGAACTCTCATAGAATTGAACTCATCAGCTATTACAACTCACACATCTTAAACAGGATGATCTTTAGAAAGCTCTGTCACATACTAAACTGTCAACTCTTTTCCTTAAAAGAAGTCTCCATCTAAAATGGTATCTCAACTTCCCAACTGAGTCTACCCCACTCCTACTGACATTATCAGAATTCAGGAAGACCATCATAGATCATTTCTTGTTGTGTTGAGTGCTTTTTAAAACAGGGAGCAAGATTGGCAAACAGCTCCTGAAAATCTATTAAATAAATCTATCAACAAAATGCAGAATAAGCTTGAAAAATAATGAGACCATTGCTGAATGAGGCAGATGGCTTGGCAACCCTAAAAGACTAACATCAAACAAACATTCATTTGAGTCTTCATCTAGCTTCACTAAATTAGTATGTGAATTCAAACATTTGTCTTTTGACATTTCTTTCTCACTGATGGGAACTATATGAGTAAGGACCACTAGGCAAGAGGAGGAGGAAATGTTAGCCAAAGAAAATGGCACTTGTAAGTCATGCTGACACTAAGCCTTATGGGAGTATAATAGAAACTATTGGAGACCTTCCATCTATACCTCAAAGGCCTAAGGACATATGGAGTTCTTCCCTCATGTGTAATTAGCCATAATTATTGCCCCAAGTTTTTCAAACTTTGCCACCACATTCTTTGTACATTGAAGTAGAATCCTTGCCATGCTATTGGTGAATTGATCTTCAATGACATACATACTCACAAACAGGAAAAACAGACTTTTACCCTCTGTGAAAGTTCACAGAGGGGCAGGAGTTGAAGGGAGAAAATCTCTTGTTAATATCATACATCAAATGAGGGACACGGTCATATTAAAAGAACAAAACCCTCAAAGAGTTTAATATTTAGGAATATCAGACCTTGTCCACCAAACCATGCAAAGACTATCCTGAAAGTGTGTGTGTATGTGTGTCCCACAAGATTCACTTAGATTTTTCGCTCGAAAAAATTAAATTTCAACACATTAAATATTTATAGGAGACTATAAAAGACAATTAGAAGTTAAAAAAGGAAGCCACTACAAAGGAAAGGATTTGCCATTCACTCTGGAAAAGTCCATGATAATCTCTTCTTTGAAATCACCCACTATGAAAATAAAAGACACTCAAAATGCATCAACGGACTATGTGAGCAGGATTAAAGGCAGATTAAAAACACTAGCTTTATTCTCTTTTCAGGGCTGTCAGTGAGAAGTATTCCTGCGGTACTGGAAAAAAAATTATCTGTTTAGTCATCTGGCAGAACTCATAACCCTAATGAGAAGAAATATGATGATTCATAAGCACAGAATATAGACACATGATGAGACTATATCCTGTCTTCAGTGAAGTAGTACTTTCTGGTTAGACAACAGCTGAACTACTTGTAAAAGGGAGAAAGGCATTACAACCTTTCTTCTCAGGCTCTGAGATGGCCTTGTATGCTAGAATCTGGACCAAAAAACCTCAAAGACTCACCCAAGTGATTATATTAATATGAGATAATTGACTTTTCAACAATCATGGTGAGGGATTCTTGTTCTATCATTTTGATGGACACCTTCCTGAATCTCATCTCATGCACAAGTAAATGAAATGAATTACCTTTTTGTTTTGTTTATAAAAGGTAAAGAGTCCATCCTTGTCTTTCCATGAACCAAAGGAAAATGGGCCAAAAAAATAAAAAAAAATCTTTACAGTCATTTGGAAAGCATTTTTTTAAATAAAACATTCATAATATTGAGATATTTGAAACAATCTAAATGTCCGACAATGGGAAGTATTTACATATACTATGGTATGTCCACTTGATACAATGCCATTTGTGAAGTATTTTAGTGGAACAAGAAAGCTTTTTATATTTTGATAGAAAGTAAAACTAGAGGTCAGCTTGGTAGGTGTGTGTGGTGGTCATTAGTGCTGTTTGCCAAATTCTTCTAGTTCTCCCATTTTCTGACAAAATAGTATGTGGCACTTTCTGGCCCACGTGAGTAGTTCTGGATAGTAAGTTGTGAGTAGAAGTGATATTTGTCACCTCAGACCAGAATATTTAATTTCTAATGTAAGATCCTCCAGAGTTTTTTTCCCCTCTGCCATAGCAACTTGCAAATAATGGCTTCTCATCAGCCTAAGTCCTGAGAAAATGGCACTATGGAACAGAGCACTCAGCGCATCTGTGACAGACTGGAAGCATGAGCAAAGCATAAACCTTTGTTG
The DNA here is from genome assembly GCA_004363605.1 of Indri indri. NCBI lineage: Eukaryota > Metazoa > Chordata > Mammalia > Primates > Indriidae > Indri > Indri indri. The sequence continues at coordinate 68,635 of RJWJ010003540.1, read as the reverse complement.
TTTAAACTCACCAAGATGTGAGGATTATGTATTACAGCAGCACATCCTAGCCTTTTCTAATAATTACTGTGCATGTGCATTATAGTCCAAGAGGAAAATTTTACTAGAAGGAAACACACTAAAGTGTTAATGTATAGTAAATGTCCCTGGGTAGGTCATGGATAAATCTTTATTGACTTTCTGTAGTTTTCATATTTTTTATAATGAGCATTTAATAACTTTATAATCAGGAGAAAAAGAATTTGTGCATTTCCAAAATGGTAACATAAATTATAGAGATAAATTCTTTAAATTGTTTTCTATATTTGCCAGTTAGGTAAATGAGGCCAGCTTCTACCCTGAGGCTCTCACATGAAACAGTTTTTCCAGTAACACTAAAACAGCTGTTTCTTATCTTTTTAAAACCCATATGACCTGTGAAACCAAGAAGTTGTTTCCCTATTTTAACTCAAAAAAAGTCTAAGACATCCTCTGCACATAGAGTTATTAGTCAAAGACTAAAATTACAAAGGGTTTTTTGCTTTAGCTCTCTTTCTTAGGAAACATGGAACCAATAAAGGAGGTGTTAATAGATAAAAGGTTTTTCCTCTAGATATCAATTGTGTTACATCGATTATAATGTAAAACTCAAGTGTATAGAAATTCACTTGACAGCTACTAAACAAGACAGCATGAACAAGAGTAATCTAATATATACTAATTTCACCAGAGAAAATAAATGTTTGTGGGAGGGGGGAGTTGAAAGTGGCATTTAAATATAAGTACTATTGTAAGTATTATTTCACTGTAAGTTCCCACTGCGCTTCATACAATGCTCTGCACACAGTAAATAGTCAAGTGGCTTAGTGGAAAGAACATTGGATTAGAAGTCAAGAGGCCTGGATTCTCGCTCCAGCTTCACCACTATGTAATTAGCTCACTTTTAATCTATCATTTTATCCATTTCCTCATCAGCAAATCAGGAATTGAATCTACCTCACCTGCCTCAGAAGCCTGTGTGAAGATAATGAGAGAATGAGTGGGAATACATGTATTATTTAAATTATAAAGCATTTTTCAGTTGACTAACGTATTCCCTTTATATAATCCTGATATACAAAGAAAAACTTTGTTACAGGATTTCATTTCATCAGCACTGAGATCAACAATAATCAAATTCTACCTGCTTCTGTGAGTAAATCTGAAGACAGGAAATGGTTGGGTGTTAATAAAGCATCAAAGATATTTGAAGGGCTATTCTTTAAGTTATTTGAAATTCCTACTTACTACATAAAAAACATTCTCTCTTCTGAAAACCAAGACACAGTCATCATTTAGGGTTTTGAAAACTGTCACAACTCAGAGGACCAGGAAAGAACTTTGTTTCTTCGGCCAGACTCCCACTACAGAAAGTTACAGCCCTTTCCCTTTCCATGCAAAGGCGTGGTACCAGAAAATCCAAAATAATTAATTTGTATTTCTACCTGGAGTGACAAAAAGACACTGGAGCCAGGCACAGTGGCACATGCCTGTAGTCCCAGCTACTTGGGAGAGTGAGGTGGGAGGATCGCTTGAGCCCAGGAGTTCAAGTCCAGCCTGGGAAATATAGTAAGACGCTATCTCTACAAAAAACAAGCAAAAAAAGACACTGGAAAGAGTTAAGAATAACACAAGAGCACTGAAAAGACTTGTGGACCGAAGGTCAAGTGGGCAAGTGGTGCCAAATCCTGGAAAATGCTCAGAACATAAACCACACAAAGCTGGTTTACTTTAGACCAGGGGTTAGCAAACTGTTTCTGTGAAGGGCCAGAGAGCAAATATTTAAGTCCTTGTGGACCACATGGTCTCTGTCATAACTACCCAACTCTGCCATTGTAGGGCAAAAGCAGCCACAGATGATACATAAAGAAATGTGCTCCAATAAAACTTTATTTACAGACACTGAAATTTGAATCTCATATAATTTTCACACGTTATGAAAAAATTATTATTCTTTGGATTTTTTCCCATCATTAAACAATATAAAAATCATTCTTAGTTTGCAAGCCGGATTTGGCCCACCAATTATAGTTTGCTGAACCCTGTTTTAAACAAAGAAATAGCATTAATTTAGGTCAGGCTCCCCAGAAGCAGATCCTAAGACAAGAATTAGTGTGCAAATAATTTATTTCTTTGCCATGGGAAATGAGTAAAGGAGAGGAGGAAGCAGGGAACAGGGAAGGAAGAGAAACTGAGAGGTAGTCCTCACGATGGCCCCAATGGTCCCCACCTCCTTGTATTCACACCCTTGTGTAGTCCCCTTCCACAACGTATCAGGGTTGGTCTCTTTGTGACCAACAGAACACAGCAGAGATGATGGTTTGTCCCTTCCAAGATTAGGCTATAAAAGACCGTGGCTTTTGTCTTGGGCTGGGGCGCAAGCTCTCTCTTGCTCTCCCGCTCTCTCTCATGAGCTCTGGGAGAATGCAGCTACCATATCTTAAAGACATTCAAGAACCCCTGTGTAAAGGCCCACGTGTCAAGGAATTGAGGTCACCAGCCAACAGCCCTGGGAGTGGGCTTGGAAACAGATCGCTCAGCTTCAGACAACTACAGCCCCAGCTAACAGCTCAATTACAACCTCATGAGAGACCCTGAGCCAGAACCACCCAGCAAGCCGCTCCAGGATTCCTGACCCTCAGAAACCGTGTGGGATAATAACTTTTTGTTGTTTTAAGCTTCTGAGTTTTGTAGTAATTTGTCACAAAGCAATCAGAATTCTGAAGCCAAGCAACAGGGGGAATCTCAGGTGTAGTTCCACAGAGTGTCACTTCAGCTTCATTCTACAAGGGAACTCTGGAGTTTAAGTTACTCCTCAGAGTTGTCCTGACTTGACAGACAAGAGATCTGGAGCTTTCAAACTCTAGCTCCTAACTCGTAAACATAAATTTCCAGGCAGTTCCCTCTCTTTGCATGTAAGAGGCAAATGTGAGGGCAGTCCTCAGAGAATGAGCCACAGGTACTGATGGTTTGAAGTTAAATGTTTAAAAGATCTTTCTGGATCTAGACACAGCACTGACATTACCCAGTACAGGCCATTTTTATGGATTTGTGAAATGTATAGGTAGATGTTTCAAGCTGAATTTGAGTGAGCAGCTTGCAACATGTTGTAAATGAATTAACTTACCAACAAGGCTCAGCATTCCAATTTCACATTCCATACATGTCCCAAAGACTATTTGAACATTAAGAATGCTCACCAGGTAAATCAGGCATTGCTGCCTTTAGCTAATCCAGCATGAAGACAATCAATAAGATCACTTTGGCAGTTACAGATGCTAAAATACTTGATGAAAAATAGTATGAAACTTTTTGCATGGCCAGAGATATCAACTTTTCCAGGTACAGTGTTCTAGCCTCTAAATTCTGAAGTAAACTTAGGATAGTATTGTGATGTTTGTAACAAATTCCTCAATAAATCAGTTAACTCTTAAACTAAGGACTTGTTTTCTAACCAATATTAAAACTTTTAAATCAATCTTGGAATTTTTTTAAAGGAAACCAACATAATCATGATCTCTAAATCCTAAATATACTTCCTCATCTCTACAAATGACCCCACCTTTCATCTAATTTATAAGGAACTCAAGCTGGATCAAAAAGCTCAGCACAACTGTAATCTTGCCAAGCATTAATTGTATCAGATTCTGGCTGTTTTAACCTGCCCCAAGGGAAAAATGAAATAGTATGGACTTAGCAGGGCCAGACGGTTGAACCATGAAGCTGCCAGTATATGGTACTGGCAGATCAAAGCTTAGGTCTTCAGGATTCTGCAGGGGATGTTGAAGCACCGGGAAAGATGCCAATTCATATAGACCCCATTGAGATCCTTATATACCCTCAAGCATATCTCTCTCTCTCTCTCTCTCTCTCTCTCTCTCTCTCTCTCTCTCTCTCTCTCTCTCTCACACACACACACACACACACACACACACACACACACACACACAGTCTGTACTGATCATTTTCTGTATGCCCTTAGATCTGTTTCTTGTAGTTGCTCTGCTCTGTGTCACAGAGGCTGACCCCTACAGTGTTACCCCTGCAGTCAACTGGATTCCTTGGGTTCAACCAAGGGGAGGCACAGACAGAAGATTGGAGAGTAGGAGAAAAGGAGAAACCAGGGTACTTTCCCCCACTCCATTCTCTCTTTTCTACAGGGCAGCAGCTATGTGTCCATGGCTCCAGCTCCACTAGAAAACCCCTTCCCTCCTAGGTCCTGCCAAGTGACCTCAGCTCATGCTCTCTGATAATACTATGGGCTCCCGTGCCCTTCAGCCGTGGAGTGGTAATGGCTTCCTAAGGTTGCCAATGTCTGTGTTGCCTTATAATGCCCTATTTGGCTTCTCAGCTCTTCCACCACCTGTGTAACCAATTCCCTGTATTCACTTCCTCGTATTTGAAATACCTGAAGTGGTTTCTGCTTTTATTACTGAATCCTCATCCATATACTGTGTATGTCTGGACACTGGTACTTGCATTTCAACACTGAGATGTGGGTTTCAACAAAATATTCCTATTCAATATCTATCAAACAAGGAAGCAACAAGCTGTTTTTGAGCCCCCACTATGTGCCTGCTTTTGTGATAGACACAACAAATTGGAGGTTCTCAGAGAATTTGAGGATCATTCAGTTACCCATAAAACATTTCAGAATAACTCACTTTGGTGCTCCAGGTTGAGGTCTCCAAGATCCTTCATTGACCTATTGGAGTCTGTAGCTTTCCCGACCTTTGTTCTCAGTTCCTCAACATCTGTCTAAGCACTTATTTCTATATTAAATACCTTTACTCCCAAATTATTTAGAATGACTCTGTTTTATTGAGCAACCCCAGACTGATATACCATGTAAGTGTTTTAAGTCCACTGTGTCTAAACCTAGCCAGTCTGCCATCTGAAATCTGAGTTGTCCTTTTATGACATTCCTTTTTCTAAGTAACATTATTGAAGCATATACTTTAGACTGTCCAGCTCAGTACTCATTTAATCCTTTGTTACTTGTGTCCTTTTACTATAAAGGCAGGACAGCTGAAGGCTCACCTTCTCAGACTCCCTCACATCTAGAAGTGACTGTGTGACTCAGTTCTGTCCAATAAAACACAAGTAAAAGTCAACTTATATTCCTTTCTGTCCTCTTCCTCTTGTCTGGATCTTATGTGATCCTCAAAGAGAAACTAGCCATTGCTCATGGTGGTACAGTAGGAAGAGAGTAAAAATTTCACTCGTTGATGGTAACCTTGAGCTGCTTTCTCCCGGACTTTCTGGAGCATTAGACAAATAATCCCATTAATTTTTAAACCACTGTTTGTCAGCTTTTCTGGGATTTTCTGCCAAATGCAATCCTAACTGATACAATTATGTATAGAGAAGAAATTGTGCTTTTTTAAAAAATCAGATTAACTTAAATTTATTGAGTCTCAAGATACACTCCCTGCTGGGTAAAAGCTGTGTGTGGCTTCTCATTCCTCCATTGTAATCATTATTTACAACAATGAATCTTTACCAAGCATGAAAATAACTTGCTTTGCAGTTGGAGCTTACTTTTCAAAATAGATGTGCTGCTAGTAAAGCCAACTGAAAATTTTATTTTAATGTACACAAAAAAGTTACTATTCCAAGTAAACTATTGTAGAACATTTTTATAATAAAAATACTGTTTTAATTTACCTTAAATCTAAATGTTCAAATATCAAATTAGCTTAATTGGGACCTGAATATATGTCTCTGGTTTACAGGTTTTCATATTAAACTAAGAATTAAATAGAAATATGTTTTCTTTGTAAAGGAAAATCACACAGGTATACATGGGAGTGCCAAGGGTCTATGGCAGAACAGATTTTTCTACCTGAGAGGCTTCTCAAGCTAAGAAGCAGTTATTATGCTGCTGGATGTCCCCAGCTGCCATCAAGGGACAATAATTTCTCCTTCTCCTTTGGTTTTACCATCTCAATGAGCCCAGCCAACAGAACTGGTAAGGATAGGTCAGATAGGGATAGTGCCATTTATATCTCAGAAGGAATTTTTCTTTGACCCTCCATCTCTCACTTCCTGGGCATTCACCTCTCTTCTTGATAAAACATCAACTGCTCCTCAATAACATCTTTTATATGGAAGACTTTGCCCAGATGATACACATCCTGTCTCACTAACAGGAAGGTCTTCTCCATCAGGCTTTATAGGACAAAGAAAAGAAGGAAAATCTAAATCAAAAGTATACAATGATTGAACCTAATACAAGACTGGTACAGTCCCCATTTTTTCATACTTGGACCACTGTCAAATTTTTAGTTAGTTTTCTGTCCATTATTTTAACCATCATACCATTCTCAAATGAAGCTTATCTAAAATGGGACATTTATCAAAATCAGTTTGTTCAAAACTCTTCTGCAGCTCCCTGTGATCTACCATACTAAACCTCAACTCTTCTATCTGGTTTTCAAGACTCATAATGACATTCCTTCCTCTGACCTAACCACGTTTATTTCTTAGTCTATCCAAATATATTCTGGTCTCTCTTGTACCATTTTGTATGCTTTGGGTTGCAAATTTAAAAAAAGAAAACCCACACAATTGTACTGGCTTTGTTAATTGAAGAAGCCTGGAGAGACAGAAATTACAGTATGGATGAATTCAGTGTCTCCACATAATCAGGTACTCTGGTTTCTTCCTGTCCTTTCTAACATTCCAGGATGATCAGTCCATTCTCAGCAGGGGGCTTGTCCTCAAGATCACTCTTCTGCTCAAGGCATCACATGCAACAATGTCCAGTGCAAGAAGAGAAGGCATTTCTGCCTCTTGCTCTCTTTCCAACAAGAGAAAGACCTTTCCCACAGGTCCCCTCTATGTCCCCTCATGACTCCCTGGCTACCATGACACATGCCCAAACCTGAACCTGGCCCATGACCAAGCCATGGTAGAGACAGACCCCCAAAGCTGTGTAAAAGAAGCTAGATGCCTAGGGCAAAAAGGCTCTTCAAGACGAGAAGAAGGAGGAATGACTGCAGGATAGGCAACCACAACATCTGCAATATCACAGCTTCTTCTTATCCTTATAGATCACCCTCATTCCCACGTTTGTGACTTTGTTCTTGCTTTCAACATCTAATGCCCTCCCTTCCGCCTTTCCACCTGTACAAATGCTCTCCATTCCTAAAGATCTCGAAGATGTAAGAAAGAGGTTTTGACACTGATAGGTCAAAATAGCCAAGGTCACATAGCCAGAAAGAGACCAAGCTGGGATTAAAACCCCAGAACTTTCTAACCCCAATTCTCATGTGTCCCCTTCGACCCTCTAAGGCCTACCCCTCTGTAAAATGTCCAGTTGCCGTATCATTCCCTTGATTCTGTTTCAGGACAGCAATTTGACCCCATGCTGCTCACTTCTTTCCCTTCCAAACTCCCATTATAATAACCAAAGGAATAGAAATTATGGGAAAATCTCTATCAACCCCAGGAAACATGGAAAGGTAGCATATTGCATAGATGGGATTGGATTAAGGAAAGGATTTACCAACACATGGGGAATAACAAATGGAATTCCAGAAGCTCCCAAGGTCAGAGCAGCTCTAGATAGGAACAGGTAAGCTATAGGCCACATGAGAAAGGGAAACTCAAACATTTCTGCCCAGAGTGAGACCAGTGAACATCAGCTTCCAGCCTCGGCTTGGTGAGACAAAGGGGCTAAGGAAAGCAAGAGCATTGCCCTAGCAGGTTGTCAACAAGGACAATCACAATCTTGGAAGAAGTGGGGCAAGACTCACCATTTGCCACAACAAACATGGAATAGAAAATACTTGGCCCAGCAGTTCACTTTCCTACCCCATGTCTGTTTCCTTTATAAAACACCCTTTCTATTCCTTCCAGTCAAATGAAACCCCTGTTTATCCAAGTAAAACTGTAGAAGATATAACTTTCCCCACACAGCCTCTGACATGTCAATCCCAGTAATGGTTAAACATAGACAACAGAAAGAACAAATAAAGGAAACTTGCTGGATGGAAATAAAGACAGAGGGGAGGGCAGAGAGGTGTTAGCAGGGAGAGAGTCGATAGTTCAAAATATGGAGACCCTCTGAGGATTCAGAACAAAAAAGTTTTAAGAGATTTCTTAAAAAAAAATAAAGAACAATATCAAAATCTGTCATTTCGATTTATGGTAAAATGTGAAATGACGTTTTATCTCCAAAAACAGAACCACCTAAGTTCAGGGAAGATACTTTCAGATGAAAAAATATATTAGAGCCAGGTATACTGCTGCAGAAACCGAAACTAGAGAATTAGGAGTTTGAGAAAAATTCCCCAAACTCAGAAGAAATGTATAAAGAGATAAACATCATGGAAAAATTTAGAAGACATAGAGGATGAATCTAGGAGACTAAATACCTTAAATGTAAACCAAATATCAGCTGGGACCCTTGCTCTTTGGGGATATGGATGTAATTGGCAACTTGGGCCCTGCTACTTCCATGACCCTTGAAAGTCCAATGCAATCCATTCAATTTCTACTTACTAGATGTTTATACTTCTAGGGCTCTCTGGCCCCAAATTTCATATTTTGTCTCTATTTCTTGCCACATCAAACTGGACACAGGACTCAACCCCTTTATGAACTCCCACCAGAAGTCTACTCAGTAGTAGATTAGTATATTTGAGACTCATGATCATTTGCCTTTCAGTGCCTTTCATCCCCTCGCTTCAAGATTGCGCCCATTCATTCACTCAGCAAATATCCATTATCCTGGCAATACAACAGTGACAAAAACAGGCAAATCCCTGCCCTCATGGAGCTTACATTCCAGTGGAGGATACAGAATACAATTAACAAATATATAATATCAGGTAACATATTAGTTACCCAGAGCTGCTGTAACAAATTACCACAAACTGTATGGCTTAAATCAATAGAATTTTATTCTTGCATAGTTCTGGAGGTTGAAAGTCCAAAATCAAGATGTCAGCAGAGCCATGTTTCCTCTGCAGGTTCTAGGGAAGAATCCTTTCTTGATTCTTCTAGCTTCTGGTGGTGGCCCACAATTCTCTTGACATTTCTTGGCTTGTGGCAGCATAACTACAATCTCTGCCTCCATCTTCACATGGCCTTTTTCTTTCCTGTATGTCTCTGTCTCCTCTGGTATCACACTCTCCTTATAGGGACACCAGTCATTGGATTCAGGGTCTACCCTAAACCAGTATGATCTCATCTTAACTTGATTATATATCTGCAAAGACCCTATTTCCAAATAAGGTCACATTCATAGGTATCAGAGGTTAGGATTTTATTATGGACTGAACTGTGTCCCCACCCCCAAATTCATAGGTTGAAATTCCAACCCCTAGTACTTCAGAATATGACTGTATTTGGAGAGAAGGTCTTTAAAGAGGTAATTAAGGTTTAAAGAGGCCATTGGGTTGGACCCTAATGCAATATGACTGTTGTCCTTATAAGAAGAAGAGATTAGGATACAGACAAACATAGGGAGAAGAAGGCCATCTGTAAGCCACAGAGAGAGGCTCAGAAGCAACCAATACCATCAACACCTTGATCTTGGACTTCCCAGTATCCAGATTTTGAGAAAATAAATTTCTGTTGTTCAAGCCACCCAGTCTGTGGTATCTTTACGGCGGCCTTAGAAAACTAACATAGATCTCAACATGTCTTTTGGAGAGGGTGCAATTCAACCCCCAGTAGGTAGTGAGAAGTGCTATGAAAACCAATAAAACAAAGTAGGAGGATAGCAAGAGGGAAGGGGCTAGGCAGAGGAATTCAGTTCTTCCCATCTCTAGTTCCAAAACTGCTTACCCAAAATTATCGAGGTGTGCAGCAGAACAAAGAGCCCTTTATAGAACTGGATCTACCTTCCTTGGAAGATGGTTGACAAAATAGCAAAAAAAAAAGTTCTGTTAAATTACATGAACAATTGTTGAGTACTTATTGTGAAGCACTGTGCATGATCTTCAATTTAACTGCATGATCGCATTTGATCCTTAAAACAACCCTATAAGTCGAGTACTATTATTTTCTCCATTTTACAGATGACAAAACATAGGCTTATGAGAGGACCAAATGGCTTACCCAAGGCCAAACAGCTAGAACCTAGACCAACTAGCTCCACAATCCTCTTCTCAATCACTACGACACACCACCTCCTCTTTATGTACAGGTTATAAATGAGGATTTGTTATGTAGAACTGCCCTTTAGAGTCAAGAACTTCTTTCAAAGATAAGAGTTTTGTGTAACTGCATATCAGACACATGTATGACTTTCCACAAGCTTCCCTTGTTTCCTGTTTTCAAATATGAAAAGGATTAATAAAACATTTAGCATCCTTTCTTATATTATGAATAAATTTCTTTTAGCCATGAAGAACAACCCAATGACTCATGTATTCTCAAAGTCAAAATCAGGCCTTCTCCAAAGGCAAGTTCTTTTTCAGATACTTTGCCCTCCTATGAAGCAAGTGATTCCAAGACACAAGTTCTCACCATACTCTAAACTCACTGAGGAGCTATCGCATGGAGAAGGCAGATACCTTCAAAGAAAATATTTCAACGATCAACCTCATGCCCCCAAAATACATTTATTAAATAGCTTAGACTGAAATAGAAACCCTAACAATGCAGCCCTCCTGGGGGATTCTTCAGCTGATTACATTACTGTGCTGCTGTGGAGGGATAATGCAGATCAGGAAAACACTGAAATCCCCAGTTTAGCAGGTGCTCTTCGGGAAGCACAAGTCTGGGTCTTCCAAAGGAAGACAAGAAAAAACAGAAATCCTATATCAAAGACCTAGAAAATGGTCCAACATGAAAAATAACAGTCATATCTATTAATTAAAGCAAGGGGAAAGGAAAATACTGGCAGAGAAGCCTGTGCTGTGAAGTGATGGAGCACCAATCACAGTTTCAAACTGGAGACTGGGAGGAAGGATCTCCATCCCCAAATCTTCCCACTGAGTAACATTTATAGCTATTACTTTCTTGCTGTTTGCAGCAAGCCTTTATAGATGTCTTCAGAATACATCCAATATAGAAAGGCACCTGTTGTTTCAGCTTTCTTACCGCTAAGCTATTGATATTTTAGGGGAGTAATTGAACTTCTCAGTACTAACTTATTTTCTACATGAACTAGTATCCCCTAAAGATAAATGAGTTTTCAGGGCATATATGAAAGTAACTGCAAATCCAGTGCCTAAATGGCATTTGTAGTTTATCAGCCTCTGAGGGAGAAGGAGGCAGCCTAGCTGTAAAGCATTTCCTCAAGTTTAAATTTGTCCTTGCCTCCTCTTATGCACACATGCGCACACTCATCTTGCAACTTGGCATTTTTTAAGAATGAGGACAAAAACGGGGATTTATTTTTGCAAACTAACAAGCGATATTTCTCCAAAAGAACTGCCATGATCTGTTTGCCTGCACTGAAGAGTTGCTTTCATCCCACACAGTCCAGCTGTTACTCTCAGGTTGCTGAAATAATGAGCAACATTAAATAACAGAGTTGAAATCAGCCACCAAAACTCATGACCACATTTGGTCCCATGCAAAGTACAGCCTCATTCGGAAGGGCAGTGTTCCTTTCTGCCAGTGTCCTCACCCTCTAGCACCCACACTGTTCCCCTTTCAGCACTATCGGGTTATTAGAGCAGCTGGGAAATGCATGGGTCAGTGCTCCACCCAGCACTAACCACCAGTGGAGAGAAATTATAGTCTTATATCTTTCTCACGTTTCCTTCATGCCTCAGCTGTAAAGTGGCCAGTGTCTGAGTTAATGAAACAGCACTTCTTAGAGACTATACCTTTCATCCAGACAGATCACTATTAAGAGTCCCACCCTCCTTCTAGCCATGCGACCAGTTCTCTTGTCACAGGGAGTTCACAGTATACATTCAGTAACCATACCTTGCACAGCTATTATGTGACAGGCCCTGTGCTATGAGTTAGGGCTAAACATGTTATCTTCATCACTAACCATGCAGTCCCTGACCTCGCAGAGCTTATCTTTCAGTGGGGAGATGGACAGTGTTAGAAAAGTAACCACCACAACGTGGATTCTGGTAAAGAAGGTAAGGGTATCCACAGAAGCCCAGGGCACCTAAACTCTTCTAGTTCACCAAAGTGGCTTTTTAGAGGATGAGGTATCTAAATTGAGACCCGAAGAATGAGTAGGAATCATAGGATGAAAGTGGCAAAAGAAGTGTTCCAGGCAGAGGTAACGACATAGGTGAAAGCTCAGAGAAGAAGGAGTGCATGATAGGTTGCAGTAATTAAAAGTTCAATATGTCTGAAGCATGGAGTTAAAAGGCTTAATATACTTTATACTGAAAGTATACTTTATACTTAATATACTTCTTTAAACAGCTCATCTTCGTACTCTCTATAGCATTTGTTTCCTCACACTTTAGAGTTTCCCCTAGTGCAATGCCCATGACCCACTCCTCTTAACTCTCAGAACATGACTTCATCTAATATCTTATAGACAAAATAGAAGCCACCAGACAAGAATGCCCTCAACTTCCTGCTATCAAACATAGAAACCTATATCTGTACCCAATCTGAATGTTTTCCTCAATCTGACTTTTTACAATAGGGTTGAGGTCGGCCTCCCATGTAAGGCCAATCCCTTGATGCTCTGGATCTCACTTTCTTCTGGGCCTCCTTGGATGCTTACTTTTTCATTATTCCTTCTTTCTCTTATATATTCAACCTCCCCCTTTCAAAACCATTCCCAGAGGTTTTAAACATGCTCAAGTTTTTCCCATTTTAGAAAAAAAGAAAACCTCCTTCTATCCCATATCCTCCAAGTAAATAATGGCCTATCGCCATTTTCTGCTTCATAGCAAAACTTCTCCCAACAGTCATCTTGTGATCTCCATCTGCTTACCTCCTAGTCATGCTCCAATTAATACTAATCCAGTTACCATATCTCCACTACACTGTGTAGTTCATACTAAAGTCACCAATGGCATTCATGTTGCTAAACCCAGAGGGGACATTTTTTAGTCTTCATCTTCTTTGATGTCTCAGGTATTTTTGACACTGTGATAAAATCAATTTTTTTTTTTTAGAGATGGGGTCTATGTTGCCCAGGCTGGTCTCAAACTCCTGTCCACAAGCAATCCTCCTTCCTTGGCCTCCCAAAGTGCTGTGATTACAGGCATGAGCCACCACGTCCAGCTTTAATCAATTTTTCTAACAGTCTCTTTCCTTCCACAACATATTCCCTTCTCCTGGTTTTCCTCTTACATTTCTGTTCAATCCTTCTAAGTATCTATTTCATAATGTATCCTTCACCATGCCATTAAATGTCTGAGTTCTTCAAGATATGGTTTTGGGCCCTCTTCTCTTCCCAATGTAAAATCATTACCCCCTATGTAAAATCATAACCATGACTTTGATTGTCACCTTTATGTAGATAATTCATAAATTTATATCTCCAGCCCAAAGCTCTCCTATAGGTTCCAAAGCTGTGTATACATACATCTGCTTACTTAACATTTCACTTAGTTTTCTCAAATGTACTTCAAACTCTGTATGCCCAAAACTGAATTCATAAAATTCCATGCCCTTCATTCCACACATAAACACACACTTTCAAATAGTCCTCTTCAGGGAGGATCACTTGAAGCCAAGAGTTGAAGACCAGCCTGGACAACATAGCCAGACCCTGTCTTTACTACAAATAAGAATAAAAATTTAAAACTCCCCAAAAATAAAATAAAATAAAATAATCCTCTTCAAGCATTTCCTATCTCAACAAATGATACTACTATCCATCCATTTTTTCAAACCAGAATTATAGAAATCATCTTTTATATTTCCCCTTCATTCCCTGCTTCCAATAATTACCGAGTCCAATTAATTTTTCCTCCAACATGTCTCTTGAACCTACACCTTTCTCTTCATTTCCACTGCTACCTTACTTATCCAAGCTATCACGATCTGCTAACTAGACTACCACAATGATCTACACATGAACTTCATTGCATCCCCTCTTATGTTGCTCAGTGATCTTTTCAAAACACAAATCAGGACTTCCAGTGCTGATCAAGATGGAATAAGCCTACTATAGTCTCCCTCTTCCAGTGATTACAACTAAATATTCTAGATATAAAAAGCAACTGCCTGAAGACTCTACAAAGTAAATAAGAGCAGGAAAATTTGGGAGAGAAGTCAAAACTTAAAGAACATTTAAGATCAATAATAAACAGTTGCTTGAACTTTCCAAAGTGTCAGATAATGATAAACCTGCAGAAAGAGTACTTTGGTGAAATCAAAACAATTCTAAAACAATCTTTAAGCCCTCTCGTGGTCTTTCCAAAGGTGAAAATCAGAAGCAAACTTTTAATCTAACCGTAAGAAATGATGAGAAGAGAGAAATCCTAACATAAGTAGAAATTCTAGTGAGCCAATCCCTAGAGAGATGGGTCCCGTTTACTGTTTCCTTGGTTACCTCTAAAGATTGGTGAAAGACATTTGGGAACAGTCAGGTTTAATGGGAAAGATGTGACAAGACAAGATTGAATTTACCTCACATACAGTTAGGCAGACACTGTCAATTTCATGGTCCTGCCCTTTCCAATCTATACATTTCACCAATGCACAAATGACTTAAAAGAAAGATCATAAAAAATGTAGCTTCCATATTGCACTCCCCAAAATACCAGATAACTATAAATAAATACAGATAATCATGTCATCTCATTTTCTAATATTGCTCTTCTAAGGAATTTTAGAAGATCAGTGATTTTTCAACTCCTTAAATCATTTCTGCCAACACTGTTGCTTATGACAACTTGCTATAAGCCTAAGTCTGCCATGTTTCTTTCCTTAATGAAAATGCAAATCTTTCCAAACATATTGATTTATCATTATAAAAGCAGAACACACTGCCTGACATTCTGCAAAGGTCTAAGTCACACTGTATGATGGGAATTTTAAAAGAGAGATGCCACCACTTTGCCCATCATTATCATTTCTCCCTTCTGATGGTCCTGGCTAGTATATCAGCTCATACCTGGGATACACCAAAGGCACTTGCCATTCTTTTAAGACTTCATGATTAGGAGCCCATGTGACAAACAGCACTGTGACACTGTAGACAATTGAGTTGCTGAATTTGGGAGTGGAATCAAATGTTGATTAGTGTCTGTTTCCTCTTTGGGTGAAGAAAGATGATGCTAAGGTGTTCTTTTTCCTGCCTTTCCCAGAAAGATGAGAGAAAAGGCAGTATGTCATAGCTAACAACTCTCTCAGCTCCATTACTCCTGGCCTAGCATCTGAGAGAGGTAAATGATTTCACTGATTAGAAAATGAATCTTGAAAATGCAAGAGTCACACGGAATACTAGCCCAGAATTGCACAGGTATTTGAATGAATGCTGGAGAATAAATTCATTTAAAATTGCCACCAGTGAAAGTGTACTATTAAAGATGTGTATTTTGATCCAATGATCATCACTGATAATATGAGTAGTACTCTTTCATGGTGCTAAATTCAAGACTTGTTTAGGTATTGAAATATGTACATTTTTAAAAATTAGAAATTTAGCTCTAGTCACATCAATATATAGGGATAGATATGCCCTATGTCTAAACACAGGCCCCTTTTGTTGGTTGAGGAAGTCATATCTTAATAGTATAACAAAGTTGAAGAGAAGCTGTAAGAGTGAAATGTTGATAGTGATGGCCATACTGACATTTCTATAATTTATTGGATGTGATAATATGGGGAATTAGCTGCTCCCTGGGTATAAGGTAGACATTTTGAGAGATGCATTAACTTGTTCAGTCTACTAGTGTACCATTTAGTAAATTGTATCTCCAAGGCATTAAATAGCACCATAATGGTCAGGAACAAAATTAGGAAAATGGGAAATGCATTATCTGCTGTGCTGAGAGTAGTTGAATCACCCCATGAAATCTGGCCCAATGATTATTTAATCCAGTGTACTGAGAATTACTAATTTGGTACACAAAATGTGTGCAGCATATACCTTTGTCTTTAGTGCACTGGGACAAATATTCCCTTTAGTAGGCATTCCCACATAATCTCTAAGAAAGATATTAGGCCACAAATGCTGAACAAGCGATGGTTAAAAGAGATGGATTTTGTTTCTGTCTCATCTCTATCAGTCATCCCTCTTGTCTTCCCTCCTTTGTGGAGGAAGCTATAAATTGTTTCCTCAGGATTTTCTCATTCAGTGAGGACCTAATCCCAAAAGATGGACCATGTGCAAACACCAGCAAACAAACATGGCCACAAAGAAAATTCAGTGGGATATCAGTAGCAGTTGTGCTGCTTGCTCTAATTAAAGTTATTATATATCCATTGAGACAGATGCAAATCATGATTATTTCATGGTTGACCATGAATGTCAAATAATATAAAATAAAGATAAAATGTAGCTCAGCTAAATAAAGAAGAAGATAGAAAGGAGTAAAATTACAAATAGGAAATAAACATGTGACAGTTTTGATGCCAAAGTTATGTGGGTATCCTAGGATAGGAGTTCAGATAAGAAAACCAAGGCTAGCAATAGAGTTGTAGAGGAAGAATAGTCAGAATTCTAATATTAGATGGGGCCTTAGAGAGCCCATTTTCAACCCCAATATTTATCAAATGAGGAAACTGAGGCCCAGAGGAGCAGAACAACTTATTCAAAGTCATGCTCATTATCAGTTACAGTGACAGGACTAGGAGTCCATATTAGTTCTGTCTTTTCCTCTTTAGTGTTAAATGATGGCAAGGAAATGCATAAATTGAAGAAATTGGCTCCTGGCCCTGGAGAAGCTGAGCCTTTCTTCTGATAGAATTTGAAGACCTTGGACTCCTTCAAGGACACCATCCCATACCAGAAAAAGCCAAAACATTATGTACATAACACATCTCTATTTACACATAATCTTTAAAACACAATTCCAATATATTAGTAAATTCCCTGAAATGAAATCATCTTGCTGTGTGTGAGGCAATACAGTTTTATGGCTTTGGTGCTGTACTGTGTATTTAGCCCAGGAAAACAAGCAAAATAATACTGCTCTGTGAACAGAGACACCAGATTGTATTATTTAATACTCCTGATAGACAACAGTCATTTTTTCAAGTGGCATCTGGCCAAGATTGCAGGTCTCAAAGAGTGTCTCAACTGTGCTCAATCATTGCATCTCCCTCTATTAAAAAACTATATTGAGATTTCTAGAACCCACAGCAATCAATCTGCTTGATTAATGAAATTTTTTTAAAGCTTTTGTTTTCCTGGCACTGGCTCTAAAAAAAATTAGACACTCATTTCCTCCTCCATTTGTGGTTGCTAGGAAAGTGAGAGATTTGGTGATAAATATTTATTATCTTCCAATTCCTGTCTCCCTTATGGTGGGGTTATTGCTTTATTCAGTTCCAGAGCTAAAGAAAATGCCTGCCATGTCATTAATAATAAACAAAGCTGTAGTGTGTGTGCAATAATGAATTAAGTTCATCCCAGCCCATCTGTGCATCACCGTTCAAGCATCTTGTCAAGTGAAGGTTCTGCAGAATCCACAGGTCCTTGGTCTTCTCATTATGAAAATAATATGTGGGAGGAGGCAAGCTGAGCTGTAAAATATTATTATAAAAAGTGAGCAACCTTTTTCCCAAAGAAGCACCTGGCAATGAAGCAAAAATTCTAGCTATTGTTGTCCCAGGTTTGAAGAGGAGAAAAAAAGGAAAAATCACCAAGGCTCATTTGATCTTGGAGAATCAATGGAGCAGCCTCCCTACAGAAATTAAGCATCTGCAGAGGGGCAAGGATTGGTCTGGACTTGTTCACTTTTTCCATTTCTTGGCCAATTCAGAATGACTCCTTCGATGTGCTGATGACCCTTTTCCAACCCGCTTCATAAAAATTTCACTCACAACATTTCTACTGTTTCCCTTCATTAATCATCCTCCAGTAAACAGCATGGTAAGGATTTACTGTTCTGACAAAAACCCTCTATTCTCTTCTAGGCAAAGGCCTCCACACTTCCTTAACCTATTGCTAACATAACAAATACCCTAAATCAGTGCTTTTCCCCTTAATATTTTGAAATTTAGAAGAGAGAGAGAAAAATTAGTGCTTCTCAAACTTTAACGAGCACATGAAACACCTAGGGATCTTGTTACAATGCAGATTCTGATTCAGAAGGTCTGAGACAGGGCCTGAAATTCCGCATTTCTAGCAAACCTCAAATGATGCCCACCCTGCTGTCTGCAGACCTCCCTTTGAGTAGCAAGATCTTAAGCAAGTCATCTCTCCCATTGGAACATCAAATAGTCATGCAAAGATAATAAATTTAAAAGCCCACAAAACAAAGACAATATTTTTAAATAATATTTTATATATTTTCAAATGGATGAATTTGATATTTTTATCCAGGGTTGCCTGGATAATATTGTTTCTCCTTAAATTCTAACACCCTGTGACTCTACATACAGGTAAGTTCTACAAACTAATTAAGTAAATATCAAAGTGCTCTTATGAACAGTAATGCTATAAAAGGGTTTCTTTACTGTTTGTTGTCAGTATGCCTTCTTCTCATCTAGATCATAAGCTCTCTAAAGCTACAAGAGACATCCCCCCTAGTCCAGCAGTCCCCAACCTTTTTGGCACCAGGGACCGTTTTCATGGAAGACAATTTTTCCATGGACCAGGGAGGGAGGGGATGGTTTAGGGATGATTCAAGAGTGTTACATTTATTATGCACTTTATTTCTATTATTATTACATTGTAATATATGATGAAATAATTATACAGCTCACCATAGGTTGGCGACCCCTTCCCTAGTCCGTCTTAACAGCCCCTCACTTAGCATGCTGTCAAATCCAATCCAACCAATGTTACTGAATACCTACTGTACTATCAACACCATGCTGAGCACTGGAGATGTTGAAAAGAATAAGAAAAAAACCAACTTGTTCTCAAGGAGTTTAGCAGCAAGTATAATATTTTCTCCCTGAATCACTTAAATGTAGCATGTGTTAGAAAGCTAAATAATGTCAATACTAGACAGGCAAGATCATTTTATGATATAAAGGTAAGTATAGTAATTTCCAATTCTAATATTTTAAATCCAAATCTTCTCCTATGTAAACTCCATGTAACTTTTTGAATTCTTTCAAAACTGTAAATAAACTTCAAGGATCATCACTCTTTTGTGAATCCAATACTTTGGCATGTCTATTCTATACCAATAAGTGATAGCATTTCAACTGACCAGATATAAACAATGAAAAATAACAAAAATTGTATTCTTAATTCTTGAAAAGATTTGACAGCTCTAATATAGATGAATTCCATATCACTGGAGTGGAAAATTTTCACAAACAAACCATCAAAAGAAAGATATTTTCTTCTATTTGGTACTTAGCAGTCCAGTCACACCAAGGTTAAAAAATATAATTTCCATATTCCTTATCTAAGGGGATTCAATCAAGCAAGACTCCTTTCAACCCTCATTGGGACAAGAAGGAACAGATGTAAAAACATCTGCCCTGCTTCAAAATGATGAAAACACCACCATGATATCAAAGACAGCTCTGGGTCACTCCACAAAAGTCTCTAGTCTCAACATGAAAGCGTTTCATTGACTGTTATTGCGAAAATCAAGAATGATAAAGACTAATGTTGTAATTATCAATCTAAAAACTTAGCTATTGGTCTTCTCTATTCCATCTCACAGTATTATCACTGATATTCCTAATTGAAGCTTCCTTGTGTGCCTTTTGGGGGACTGAAAAAATGCTTGAATACTTGACATTTTTGGTGCAGCAACAGTGACATCCAGTGGGTAGCAAGATTAACCCCAAAATTCTGTGTAAACTCAGTGAAGAAGGGTTACAATATACCAAAAACTGTTTTTGGCTAGCCATAGTCACTCAGTATGAGAATCATACATTTTTAACTTCCTTGGGATAACAATCTATTTAGTTATTATAGCAGTTAATAGACAAAATGTAAAGCTGTATCTTATCTCACTGACCAACGCGTTGTTACAATTTCTTCCCAAATCAATGCCACTCATTGCAACAAAATAAACTATTAGTCAGAAAAGTCTTATTAATTTTACAAATAACATTCTCCCAACATTTGCTCAGCTCTAAGTAAATTATTTAATTTAACGTGGTTGGTCACCTTGAATGTTTCCAATTAGAAAAACTTCCTAAAGTTCAAGTGAAGAAATGCCATTATTAGGTTCTCTTTATATATACTTTGTTTATGAATATTCTTTATGTATATATTTATAAACATATAATATATTTTAAATAGGTATATTTAGAATAAATCTGCATTTCATGTTGAGTTAGTGGCTAATAGGATTATAGTACATAAATACAATGTTCATGGATTTCCAGACTTTATTTCAGTAATCCCTTTCTATCACTACTGCATGCCGTTGCTCTCATTTCAGTTTTAAGTCGCTAAGTGTACTTCAATCTAACTTCTGGCAAATAGACACTACAGAAGTGTAACAGCTTTGGAGAAAATAATTGCTCCACAGATAAGAATCCCTCAGGCTTAGCGGAAAGAGGTTAATTACCTAGACCCTGAGAACCCATCAAAAGAGACATGGATATTGCTGAAATTGCTCTGGGAGTAGAATTAGATTTTAAGGTGTTTTGTGAAAGAAAAGAAAGAGACCAGTGAATTCAGTTCGTTAGCCCAAATGGGCTCCCTTTGCAAGAAAGAAAGCAGGGGCTCTGAAACAAAATAAAGAGTACTCAGCAATTCATCTGCGTACATCCTAAAAAAGTGATCCATCAAAAAACGAGATCAGATTCACATATAGAAAAATCAAAATCTATACAATTTCAAAAGCAGCAGGAAGCCCAGAATTTCTGGGCTCTGCTATTAACACAACAGGCTTCATAAGGCATTGGAATAGGCCCATCAAATCTTTTAGACAAACTAAATGACAGTACATGATGTACATGCAAAAAAAGCAAAGAAACTCAGAAAAATGCATGGACACATAAAAATAAGAAGGTCATTCCTAAGACATTTAGTCTGAGCCCACACTGTCCATCATGACAGCCACCAGCTACAGCCACCAGCTACATGTGACTATCAAGCACATGAAATGTGCCCAGTCTGAATTGAGATGTACTTTAAGCATAAAACAGAAACCAGATTTTGAAGACAGTATAAAGAAAAGAATATAAAATTACTTATTAATAATGTATATGTTGATTACATGTTATGGTGATAACATTTTGGATTATTTGGTTAAATAAAATATATTATCAATATTATTTTACCTGTTTCTTTTTTAATGTGGCTACTAAAAATTTAACTTACATATGTGGTTTGCATTATATTTCTATTAGACAGTGCTGCTCTAAGCAATATGCAAGGATGAACACATGTTACTTCACATAAAAATCTCCACTGTCATTTTTTACCATCCCATCTTAATATATTTTATTCACTCCTCAACTATCCTGGCCACCCTTCTTGTCTTTTCAAATTCACACACATAATTTAAATATATTTTCAATTAAAATTAGTGATTATAGTTTCTGCTACTACCCATTGGTCATATAGACACAATATAAACAGAGAGGTATAATTCAGTAGTTAGACTCCCAGGTTTGGAAGTCATACCGGCCAAATTCAAATCCTAGGTCTGCTCCTTACTAGCTATGTAACCATGGGCAAGTTATTCAAATTTTTTTGTGTCTCAGTTTCCTCAAATGTAAAATGAGAATAACAATAGGATTATTGAGGGAATACAATCACAAGTTAATATATTAAATCACTCATGACAATACCTAGCAATTAGAAAACACTATTATTAATTATATAGTTAATTTACTTTTTATTACTGACAGCTTAAAAAAGATCAGTGAACACCTGATACCTTCAAATATTCTTGGAACTTTAAGAAGCTTTGACTGTACATGCATTCAAAATTTTATCACACCATTCAAATAACATGATTCATACAATAAGCTTTCTGAAAGAAATTAGTCATTTACAATGTTGATTACTTCTTCATTTTTTTCTTTCTAAGAAAACCCGTGAAATATTTTCTTCGGTCACTCTACAATTCTTTTCTATTAACTCCTGCTTTCCTTTTTCCCTTTGGTTAATCTCTTGTAACTATGTTTTCCCTCCTCGTTACCCAGAATTCAAAGCTCACTCATTTGGACTCTTCATTCTTCCATCTGGGTCGAGAAAAGCAGTTTCTTCCTATTCTTTCCCTTCCAATCCCAAAAATCCCTCCTTCCTAATCATATCCACCATCTTTCAGACCTGGTCAAAATTCCATCTCTCCCTCAGGCCTTTTCCATCCACTTCAGCCTGCACTGTTCTCCTCCCTAAACTCTCACAGTGTTCATTCAACTGTTTATTTTCCTGCCTACATCAGAGAGTCAGGCTCTGGAGATACCAACAAAAATGAGATATGCATGTATCCCATCCTCATGGCAATTACAGTCTGCATATGAGAAGACAGACAAAAAATCTTCATAATAGATAGACGAGTGTCAGCTGGGCACGGTGGCTCACGCCTGTAATCTTAGGACCCTGGGAGGCTGAGACAGGAGGATAGCTTGAGGTCAGGAGTTCGAGACCAGCCTGAGCAAGAGCAAGACCCCTGTCTCTACTAAAAATAGAAAAATTAGCTGGGCATGGTGGCACACATGTGATAATTTGATATATATATATATAAAATATAAAATTATATATTTACTTATTGTATACTTTCTCCTTTGTCTGCCTACTCTGTCTGTCTCTCCTTTGTCTGCCTACTCTTCAGTTTAACCCAACAGTGAATCAGTTTCTTCCCTAAAACTTTATTCCCTGAGGGCAAACAGGCTACATACCACTCTTCTCTAGCTGTCTTCGTTCATGTTCCTTCATTATCAAATGAGATGGTAGCTATTAAAGTACTTTATAAAGTACTTAATGATACAGAATTACAAGCATAAATAATTGATTTTTCTGAGTTAAAAAATAACGGCATGTTTAAGATGCAGTGCTAAAAATAAGAACTTGTGACAAAGCCAATGTGTATAGTATAATCCTATTTGAGGGAAAATTATCTATTTTGCATAGAAATGCTGGCAGACTATGCCACAAAATTTAACAGTGATTATCCCTGGGTTTAGAAAATATGGTGATCTCTAGTTTCTTTCTTCTTTTTTTTTTTTGCTTTGCTTACCTTTCTTTCTTCCCATACCTATGTATTATTTGTATAAAGAGAATGGCTATTTTGGAATATTGTCTAAATATGATTTTGTGATGCTGATTTTTAATAGTTTTATGAATTATTTCATGTCTTTATCTGTGTTTGTATTCTTAAATACCAAATACTGATTCTATGAGTTTCCTAGGGTTTCCATAACATTACCACAAACCAGGTAGCTTAAAACAACATATATGTATTGTCTCACAGTTTTGGAGGCTAGAAGTCCAAAATCAAGATGTCAGCAGGACCATGCCCCTCTCGAATGCTCTAAAAGAGAATCTGTTCCATGCCTTTCTCTTAGCTTCTGGTGTCACCAGCAATCCTTGGCATTCCTTGACTTGAAGCTGCAAAACTCCAATCTCTGCCTCTGTCACCTCATGGCATCCTTCCTCTGTGTCTTTACACTGTCTTCCTATAAGGACACTGGTTGTATTGGATTAAGGGATCACCCTATTCCGGTATGACCTCATCTTAACTAATTGCTTCGGCAGTGACCCTATTTCCAAATGAGGTCACATTCTGAGGTACTGGGGATTAGGACTTAAACATTTCTTTCTGAGGGACACAATTCAACATAAAATACTGATCAGAGAATTTTGATCCTAATTTTTATTTTAAAGCCTATACGTGTTAAATAAATTATGACATTAGTTCTTTATAGGTCTTGTCTTTTTGAAATTGATACAATAAATGTAATATCACTTGAATGAGTCTAAATTTCTTAGAACACCATTCCAGAAGTGTCACTACCACAGGTAATTCATCATTTCCACATAATACATTAGAAAATTATCTATACAAAATAAGTTTGAAAACTAAAAACCCTATGTATTTGAACCATTTATCAATGCCCTGCCAGAAACAGATACAGCTCTTCTCTCACTTGGAAGACTGAACATTTCATAATGCAACTCCTTGTGAATTTGAAATAGATTAACAAAACATTTTTTCTTCTTCTACCAAGATTAGAATTTGTTGTTCAAACCCATACTAAAGAATCACAAGAAATAAGATATATTTTTTCTTTTATTTTATGCTCTACTTAGAAACAGTTTCTTACAAAGAAAAAGTGAAGAACCACAACCCTTAAGTAATCAAGATGAGCTCTTGAAGAGCAAAAAGCTACTGAAGTCTAAAAAGCAGTGGATCCACCACACTGTGAACAACTCCTAAGTGTATTTGAACAATCTTTTGAAAAAGTAGCTTTTCGTGTACAGCTGATGATGCTCACTCTCTGAAAAAGTGAAACCCCTATTAAAGAGATGCCATTTGAAAAAGTATAAATAACCAGAATAAAAAATGTCATCGTGATGTTTCAAAAAGTAAAGTTACCATTTCCTTTCCCCAAAAGAGAAAGTTTTCTCATGATCACCTTGGGTATCTGTAAGTGATAATGGCAAGTAGTTGAGAAGTTCAATCCCATGGCAGGTATAACTGGTAAGACTTCAACTTGTTAGATTATTTCAGTGAGAACTATAATCACTAAGGCTTAAATATTCTGCAACAATAATGTATTAGTTAGCCACTACCAGAGTAATACTGCATGACAAACACACAAATCTCAATGGCATTCAACAATAAGTATGAATTTCTTGCTCATGCATCTATGGGGCAGC
Organism: Indri indri; assembly: GCA_004363605.1. Taxonomy (NCBI): domain Eukaryota; kingdom Metazoa; phylum Chordata; class Mammalia; order Primates; family Indriidae; genus Indri; species Indri indri. Next base: position 43,800 of record RJWJ010003540.1, on the reverse strand, counting down.
TTGGTTTTACTGATAGAGGCTGGTCTCAGATGTGTTGACTCAAGGCTATGAATCGAGGCTATGAAGGCTAGGTCTGCTCTACATGTACCTCTTCCTTCTTGGACAGAAGCTATCCTAAACATATTCTTCTCAAGGCAAAAGGCGGTAGTAGTTCAAGGGGGCAAAGTTAACTACACAAGCACATTTCAAATCTTTGCTTGCATCATATCCACTAACATGTGTAGAGGAGGAAAAATAATTTTTCCTCTACTCTCTTATGTTCAGTGGCTGGAGCCTGTGAATTAAACTGACAATAGATTAAAAGGAGAAAGGCGTACCAATTTTATTAATATTTTTAATTTTAATTGCACAGGTGCTTCATAGAAAAGAAGTGAAAACCCAAAGAAATGGTTAGACTTGGAGGCTTATATACCATTTTACCAAAGGGCAATAAATTGGGCAGAAGTGATTAGACAAAGGAAAAGGGGTTTGGGCCTCCAGAGTCAATAAATTGTGGGGATGTGAATAGAAAACACATGGGAAACCTAATAGAAGAGAAGGATTAATTAGTAAGGTTGGTTTATGCAGACTTATCTCAGTGTCAGCTCTCCATCTCCAGTGATAAGGGTCATCTCATCCTGGTGTGGAGGGCGGGGAGTCGGGGTAGGAGGAGGGAATTTATGCTGCCTTCACAAAGGAAATGTTTGCCCTAATTTTGGGAAGCTAAGGGGAGGGCAGAGAATTTTTCCTGTATCTGTTGATTCTCAATTGACTTCTCCTTGAAATAATCCTTATGCGAAAATGGCATATTGTGGGGTGGCATATTCTGGACCCCTCCACATCCCATTCACCTAAGCAAGTCACATGGCCAAGCTCAAAGTCAAGGGGCAGGAAATAACTCTGTCTCCCATGAGGCCATGGCAAAGATTGAAGACTTGAGCCCAGTGATTCAATCCACCACAAATAGCATATGAATTTTATAATATTAAAAAAAGATATACTCTTGTTGGAATATATAGAGCAAATAGAAAGCTATCTCTTAAAAGCATTTTGTCCTTCAGAAAACCACAAGATCAGGATAACCCTATACCATTCCTAAAGATTATTTTGTTTGGTGCTATGAATGTTAATATACCTAACAATTCAATAAAGATTGTCATGATGGTATAATTTAATCTCTGTTATTTGCTTTATATTTTTATTTACATGTTTAATAAATTCTATCAATCCAAAAAGTATTTAATGATCTTTCTAAAGTTATCTAGCTAACATATTCCTACTATTCACATTATCTATCAATATCCCTATTTAACTCTTTGAAAGGTCTTAATAATTGGTTTATAGAAAAATTAATCATGTTTACATTTGTTAGTAATTATCATAGCAACTTACTCTTGCAATGCCAAATACACATTTAAATTTCAACTGATGATATAATTTAAATATATCAGTATATGTGTTACCAGTTGAAGTGTAACCTCAAAAGAGATATTAAGGTCCTAACCCCCAGGACCTATGAATGTGAGCTTATTTGGAAATAGTCTTTACAGATGATCGTGTTAAGATGAAGCCATTAGGGTAAGTCTTAATTCAATACAATTGATGTCTTTACAAAAAGGAAAAATTTGGACCCAGGGACAGACACCTACAGACGAAAGATGATGTAAATGCACAGGGAAAATGCTATCTACAAGCCAAGGAACACCTGAGACTACCAAAAGCTAGGAATGAGGAATGGGACAGATTCTTCCTTAGATTTCTCAAAAAGAACCAACCCTGCCAAACACCTTGATTTCAGACTTCTAGCCTCCAGAACTGTGAGACAATGGATTTCTGTTGTTTCAGCCACCTGGTGTGAGATACTTTGTTATATCAGCCCCAGGACACTAATACAATACCCAATATAAGGAGCTTTTATACTAGAAGTTACCTAGAGTACTATATATTAAGTCCGAATGTTATACTTTTTTTATTTTACTGATGTTACTTGTATTCATTATTTTTTTTTTTTTTGAGACAGAGTCTCACTATTTTGCCCGGGCTACAGTGAGTGCCATGGCGTCAGCCTAGCTCACAGCAACCTCACACTCCTGGGCTCAAGCGATCCTTCTGCGTCAGCCTCCCAAGTAGCTGGGACTACAGGTATGCGCCACCACGCCCGGCTAATTTTTTCTATATATTTTTAGTTGTCTGATTAATTTCTTTTTATTTTTAGTTGAGACGGGGTCTCGCTCTTGCTCAGGATGGTTTTGAACTCCTGAGCTCAAACAATCCGCCCGTCTCAGCCTCCCAGAGTGCTAGGATTACAGGCGTGAGCCACCGCGCCCGGCCTGTATTCATTATATTTAATGATAACCTATATGATCACATGATCAATGATCTCACACAAGTTCAAGGGTGCCAAAAATGATATTGAAGCAAGCATTTGGCTATTTGGTCTTCCAAAGGCCAAAGGCAAAGTCAATTTGGGGCAAGTAATGAAGCAGAAGCTAAATTCTGGTATAGCCCTATTTATCACCATCTAATATATTACATATTTTTAATTCTTTATTTGTGTATGGTCTGTCTCCCTGCCATTCCTATTAGAATATAAGCACCACGAGGGCAGGAAATTTTTGGTCTGTTTTGCTCACCACTGTATCCCTAATGCTGCAACTATGCCTGGTTACATAATAGGTATTTATTAATTATTTGTTCAAGGAATGAAATAAATCTGCAAGCAAGAATATAATAATTTAAGAGCCTCATAATCATGCTGTAGCTATTTTTTGTCATGTCATCATTTCCTTCCTTGGACCATCAATGATACACATGGAGTTCGGTTTTTGTCCTTCTCAGAAGAAACAAGGAAACCCTATAACAAGAATATATCTTATTTGCCAATTCTATAATTATTAACTGTAGAAGTAGGTCCACCGTAAGGGAACCCCCAACAGAGTCAATTATTTCAATACTGTTCTCAGCCTGCAATATTCCTAGAAGACAAATTCTTTCAGATAGACAGCAAGAGCTGCAAGGTAAAGTTGGAAAACCACAGGCCTTGAAACCAGACTGAACGTGGTTAGGAGCTCACTGATACCATTTAAAAATCTCTTTGAGTCACGGGTTCCTACCATGAAATGGAAATAATAACGCTTCCTTCATAGGGTGTTGTTCTGTTAAACGAGATATATATAAAGCCCCTAACATTATGCCTGGTAAGGTGAAAAATCCAGGCACAAATCTAAGAAATAGTGCTATTATAGTCAGTTGAAAGGTAGCCAGTTCTGTCAAGACAAATATTATGCCATCAATGAATTCTTGAAAGTTTTCTCTGGCTTTACTTAAAACTGTTGTAAGCAAAATCATTGCAGCAGTGAGGGCTATTTGCCTCAGAGGTTAGAGGGGGTTGGGTATTTTTCCTGCAGTTTCTAGACTGCATAGAGATTGCTCTATGTTGAATGGTGACATTAGCTGAAGCAGCATTTAGCAGTTCAACACATGGTTGAGTAAAGCCTGGGGGAGAATTAGATGATAGCATTTCAAGGGGAAATTGCCAGTGGACAAAAATAGCAAGGAGGCAGGGCAGCCTAGGGTTTAGCAGTAGAATTTTTAAAGAGGCAAACCCATACAATCCTGTTCTTTACAACAAGTATTCTCCCGAGATTCAGCTCTTTACCTCAAATCAGCGCTGTAACAGCTAAAGGCTTTAGCCTTTGAAAGCTAAAGAAATTGCTAAGAGGCAGGCTGAACTAACATTTAATTATGCATTTGTCATTTCTTCCACTCAGACTCTATGGCGCAAGCCCTGTCCAATGCCAGAGCCAAGGATTATACAAAGCTACATTTGCAGATGTGGTTTTTACTGCCATAAGAGGCTCCAAGAAAAAAAAGAAAAAAAGGTCTATGGATCACAGCTCCCACTTTTGCCACCATGAAAATGAATCCTATAGACTAACTATAATTTGATTATCTAATCTGAGGATGCCCAAGCCTCCCCACTGTTCACTTTTGGCATTTTAATAATTTTATGAGGCTTCGCAGAGGTTACGCATTGGCAAAAACATGAAATTCAAATGAATATATTCTGCTATTTATTAGCAGCTCCAAAGGGGTCTTTAATAGAGGTCATTTCTTAAGTTCTTCTTTGCTCCATTTATGAATGGAAACATGACTGTTAACATCAAAAGTCAGATGTGGCCATTTTACATTTGACTTCCCCTTGACCCTTAGCTTTTGAAAACGGTTTTAGGACCAAGCATTAAAGTAGCTGAGCTATAATCAGCAAGACAAAATTAAGTAGCTTAATACTGATGCCTATAGTAGTACCCTTTCCCACTAGCACCTCATTAAAAGAAATCACCTATGTAACATCTCTAGCATTGCTGTGGCACCTAGCAAATACTAAATGAATATTAGTTCACATTCACAAGTGCATTTTGTGTCCTTCTCCCCAAACCTATCATCTAATTTCGTTTTCCACATCTATCTCTTCCAATAACTGTCCCTGTTGCCAGAACACCTTGAAGAGCCTACTGCCAGGGCCACTACTTTCTCATCTCCAATCCTGCTGAAACTTACCTGGCTTATATACCATTTCTTGAGAGTGAGGTCTTTGCTTTATGAAGTACCACCAGGTAATCCAGTAAATTGTATTAGGGTTCTTCGGAGAAACAGAATCAATAGTGTATATATAGTTATCGCTTAGTATCTGCAGGGAATTGGTTCTAGGACCCCCGCACCTCCAGTGGATCCCAAAATCTATGGATGCTCAAGTCCCTTATATAAAATGGCATAGTATTTGCATATAAGCTATATACATCTTCCTGTATACTTTAAATCATCCCTGAGTTATGTAATACCTAATATAATATAAATGCTATGTAAATGGTTGTTATACTGTTTTTATTTGTATTATTTTTATTGTTGTATTATTATTTTTATTGTTTTTCCAAATATATTTGATCTGTAATTTGCTGAATCCACGAATGCAGAACCCTCAAATATGGAGGGCTGACTATATAGATATATAAGAGGAGATTTATTATGGGAACTGGCTCATACAATTATAGAGGACAAGTCCCATGATATGCCATCTGCAAGCTGAAGAACGAGAATAAGCCAGTGGTATAATTCAATCCAAGTCCAAAGGCCTGAGAACCAGGGGATTCACTGGAGTAACTCCCAGTCCAAGGCTGAAGACCTGAGAATCAGGAGTTCTAATGTCCAAAGGCAGGAAAAGATGGATGTTCCAACTCAAGAAGAGAGAGAATTTGCCTTTTCTCTTTTTCTTTTATTTGAACCATCAATGGATTGGATGATGCACACCCACATTGGGGAGGATGGATCTTCTATATTCAGTCTGTTGATTCAAATGCTAATCTTTTCCATAAACATCCTCACAGACACACCCAGAAATAATGTTTTACCAGCTATTTGAACATCCCTTAGCCCACTCAAGTTGACACATTAAAATTAGCCATCACATAAATTAATTTTCTTTAAGATGAAAATAGTGAAATCCTAGAAACAGAGAGGATGTTAGTATCTCTCAATGAGAGTTAACATGCCTAGAGGCAAAAGTTTCTTTGAATATGGGAAAAAGGGAACTTAAAAGAACTCAGATTAATTAAACTCACCAAGGTTTAAATGATTATGTATAATAATATCTTAGAAATTAAATATATATTTCCTTGGTATAATCACCAATACTCTATACTGAGAGAGAATATAAATATCAAAGTAGGACTTCCTATTTCCAGTAATGATGTACGAGGTTATTCAGATCAAATCATCTTTTGGAAACAGAAAAAAAAAAATCTTAGATAAAATTGCTTTAATCACTTTAAAAACATCAAAATAGCTAAATTCAAAGACTAAATTTTGGATGAAAGACTATCCAGAGGGATAAGAGTACTCCTAGAGCACCAAAGCCATTTATGCCACGAGGGTATGTGCTTATACCACACTACACATTTGGGCCTTGGTTCAGAGGGGGAGAGAAATGAAAGCCCAGGGTGAGCCAAGTGTGAGTAGCTTTATAAGAGAGTCTCCACATATTAAGCTGTGATTACAAAAGATTACACACTGAGATCCAAGATCAACCCCTGGATCCCAAGAGTGGGAGGAGGAAGGGGAGGGAGGGAGGAAAGGAGGGAGAGAAGGAAAGAAAGAAAAAAGGGCAGGAAGGAAGGAGAGGGAAGGAAGGAAGGAAGGAAGGAAGGAAGGAAGGAGGGAGGGAGGGAGGGAGGGAAGGAAGGAAGGAGAGGGAAGGAAGGAAGGAGAGGGAAGGAAGGAAGGAAGGAAGGAAGGAAGGAAGGAAGGAAGGAAGGAAGGAAGGAAGGAAGGAAGGAAGGAAGGAAGGAAGGAGGGAGGGAGGGAGGGAGGGAAGGAAGGAAGGAAGGAAGGAAGGAAGGAAGGAAGGAAGGAAAGGCCAGCCAGCAAAAGGAAAGAACAGAATCCAAAGGAAACAAAGACCATGCAAGAAACAGAAGAAAATCTCAAACAGATATAGCTAATATCATCAGAGAGATAAGAGAAGATATTACAACCATAAAACAAGAAGAGAATGGCATTTCAAAAGCACAAATTAAAATTTATGTCCAAAATTTTAAAAGTTAAATGATTTAGAAGATAAAGTAAGAAAAATCTCCCCAGAAAGTAGAACATACAAAGAGATGGAAAATAGGATAGAAAAGACCAAAAACCTAAGAGGATCAATCCTAAAGACCCAATATCCAATCGATTGTGATTCAAGAAAAAGAGAACAAAAATAGAGGGGGAGAAATTATTAAAGAAATAATAAATCATCCAAGAATCGAGGCACATAAGTCTCTAGAATAAAAAAGGCCTCCAAGAATTCAGCACATCAATTTTTAAAAAGATACATACTATGGCTCATTATATGAAAATTCAGAACAATGGGGGAAAGACAAGATTCTAAAAGATTAGGATCAGAATATCACAAGAGAAGACTCTAGAGAAATGCCTTTACAATTAGGAGGAAAAATGATTTCTAAAATAGAATTATTAACTCAGCCAAATTAAAAATTAAGTATACGGTTAGAATTGAAGATCTTTTCAGACATTTATTTCCCATGCATCCTTTCTTAGGGAGTTACAGGGGAAAAAATGTGTTCTAACAGAAAAGGGAGTGAACTAAGAAAATGACAAGGGATACATGAAACAAAAGATGCAACATAGGGACATGGCAAAGGGAGATTGAGGAGGACAACTGTGTAAGTGGCCTAAAAATTCATCAACTAGAAGAGGATGGAGGCCTCCAGGGGAAAAAATTTTTTTTCTTCCCTGGAAAAAAAATCATTAGTTTTACATTTGGTGTACAATTTTGACAGGTATATAACAGATCTGATGGACCATGCAGAAAAAAAGTAAGTTTAAAGATAAGGTAATAAAAATGGTTCAATTATTAACCTCAAGAAAAACAGTAAGTTATACATGAAAGGAAAGGTAATCACGGATACAATTTGGCTCGGTGGTAAACAATATTTATATAATCATAATGTAAATGTTAACTCAAGTTATCTAAAAATAGTGACAAAACTATATGAAAAATGAGGGAAGAGTACACAGCATGTATATGTGTATTAATAATATAACGAAATTATCACCTACCATAGCAGGAAGTCAATAGACTATTATAAAATTACTTAATCAAAAATATCTAAGTATATTATTTAGAAATATGGAGGAATATCAGAAACAGCTATAATTATTGAAAGTAATTGTCTATGAGTAGCAGGTCTCTGAGGAGAGAAAGGGTAGGGTAGGCAATTGCTTTTTTATTATAAACCTTTAGTATTTTTTGGTTTTTTAACTATGTTCATATATTACATTGACACAAACAAAAATTTAATTTAAAAATAACTATACAAGAGAAAAAAAAACTATGCTCCATTTCAATTTTAATTCCTTAATCAAAAAGACAAAAAGGATACTGAATATGTCCCAGAAGAGATTAACTTCTAGGATTTGTGGAGTTTTTGGTTTTTTGGTTTTGTTTTTTGTTTTGCACAGGCAATAGTAGCAGAGCAACTATGAGGTATTTGACGTTCTCCTGGGTGATCGGTATAAATTATTACATGAAATCCTCACAATAACTCTATAGGTAAATATTATCATTCCCTACCAACATAGGAGGAAGCTGAGACTCAGAGGGATTAAGTTACTTGTCCATGGCCACAAAGCTGGCAAGTGGCAGAGCCAAGATTCAAATTCAGATTTGTCTGCCGCTAAAGTCTGTACCCCTCACTGAAGACCCAGAAGGGGGGGAGGGCAGGAAGGGGGTGTGGGATAAGAAATTACCTAATGGGTACCGCATATACTAATCAAGTGATAATTACACAAAAAGCCCAGACTTCACTACTACGCAATATATCCATGTAGCAAAACTGCACTTGTACCCCCTAAATCTAAAAAATAAATAAATAAATAAATAAATAAAGTCTGTGTCCTTAACCAACATGCTATCCTGGCTCTCAGGGACATGACCCCATCATAACTCTCCCACATCTTTATCCAACAGCTCATTTGGATCTACTTCTCTTACTAAGTCCTGTAATTTCTTCTTGGTCAAAGCCTAAAGTCAGCCAGGAAAAGATTTTTGAGCCAAGTATAAAAGAAACAAACAACTCATTATCCTATAATGAAGAAAGGCTGTCAAATTGTTAGGTTTTATTTGTACTTTTCCAAAGAGTTCCATCTGCCCTGGCTGATAATATCGCTACACCATCAAGACAGAAGTGCCTAGGGAAAGGCAGAGACAGCAATTTAGGAAACTCAACCCCCAGCCTCAAACTGTTAGGTAGTTTATCTCAGCTTCATCGCTTTTCTCTCATTGTACCTCTCCTTCCCACCCCCAACCAACCTACATTCTAGCCACATTAAACAATTTGCAATTCTCTGACCATCACAAATTGCACTGTGCCTGTATAAGCTTTGGACATGCTTTTTCTCACTTCTTTCCACCTCCGGAGCCAATGGTATCTCCTTGATGATGCATTTCCTAGCCCACCCAGGTAAAAGTGACCACTCACCCCTCTACTGTACCCTGTGCACCCTTCTATCATCAGACCTATAATACTTTATTGCACATATTTATAAACTTGCCTGTTTCTAACTTAAGCTATAAGCTCCCTAACAGCAAAGAACATGTGTTCATCTTTGTATCACTAAATATTTGTGTGTGTACAACTAAAATCATTCACAAAGGACTGCTGTATATACATGCCATTAAAAAATGATCAAATGACATGCTAACTATGGTTATCTTTGGGTGGTGGAATTATGTGCTATTTACTCTTTCTGTATTCCTGAAATTTCTGTGGTAAACATGCATAACTTCGGAAACAAGAAATAAAAGACCAAAAAGAAGCTGGCCATAAAGTAAAAGATCAATAAACATGACTACATTAAAGTAGTCATTACGAAAATCTGGGCCAGGCACAGTGGCTCATGCCTGTAATCCTAGCACTCTGGGAGGCCAAGGTGGGAGGATTGCTTGACCTCAGGAGTTCAAGACCAGCCTGAGCAAGAGCGAGACCCCATCTCTACTAAAAATAGAAAGAAATTACTTGGATGTCTAAAAATATATAGAAAAAATTATCCAGGCATGGTGGCGAATGCCTGTAGTCCCAGCCACTCCGGAGGCTGAGGCAGGAGGATCGCTTGAGCCCAGGAGTTTGAGGTTGGTGTGAGCTAGGTTGCGGCAATCTAGCCCGGGCAACAAAGCGAGACGGAAGGGAAGGGAAGGGAAGGGGAGGGGAGGGGAGGGGAGGGGAGGGGAGGGAAGGGAAAAATCTAGGTACAAGAAGCTGAAAGGACTCCTGGAAGAGTCATTGCAAACAGGAAGACACCATGACACATACTTATCAGACTGGCCAAAATAAACACAAAAGAGGCCCTCCTATGAGCCATAAGGTGAAAGCAGCAGGTAACCTACAAAGGAAAACCCATCAGAATAATGCAGACATCTCAACTGAGACCTTACAAGCCAGAAGGGACTCTCAGACAGAATTATGCCCAACCCAGAATTTTGTATCCTGCAAAACTAAGTTCCTTATATGAAGGAGAAATAAAGACCCTCTCAGACAAGCAATGACTGAGGAAGTTCATCAAAACAAGACCTGCCCTACAGGAAATACTCGGAAAAGTGTTAGACATGTATCAGCACAATAGACACCAGTGTAAAATCACCTAAAAGCTAAAGGTCAAAGGCCAGATACCACAATGGCTCAAGAGAGAAAACAAAGCAACAAAGTTCAACTCAACAGGATGAACAGAAATCTACCCTACTTATCAATTCTCTCAATAAATGTGAATGGCTTGAACTGCCCACTAAAGAGACATAGCCTGGCCGAATGGATAAATTTACACAAGCCAAGTATCTGCTGTCTTCAGGGAACACATCTAACCGACAAGGATGCATTCAGACTTAAGGTGAAGGAATGGAAAACAATATTCCATGCAAATGCAAACCAAAAGAAAGCTGGAGTAGCAGTTCTCACTTCAGATAACTTAATCTTCAAATCAACAAAAGTAATGAAAGACAAAGAGGGTCACTATATAATGGTGAAGGGTACAATTCAACAAAGAGACATAACAATTCTAAATATTTATGCACCTAACTCAGGTGTACCCAGATTCATAAAACAAATCCTACTTGATCTAAACAAAAGCAGCACCATAACAACCAGGGACTTCAACACCCCTCTGACAGAACAGGCCAGATCCTCCAAACAGAAAATAAATAAAGAAACAATGTACTTAAACAGAACTCCAGAACAAATGGGCCTGACTGACATTTACAGAACATTCTACCCAAAACCACTGAATATACATTTTTCTCGTCAGCTCATGGGACATTCTCTAAGATTGACCATATTCTAGGCCACAAAACATGTCTCAACAAATTTTAAAAAACAGAAATTATACCATGCATCTTCTCAGACCATGGTGGAATAAAATTAGAAATCAACTCCAGTAGAAATTCTCATCTCTACACAAAGTCATGGAAACTAAATAACCTTCTACTGAATGATTATTGGGTTAAGGAGGAAATTAAGATGGAAATCAAAAGATTCTTTGAACTAAATGATAAAGGAGACACGAGTTATCAAAATTTGTGGGACACAGCTAAGGGAGTCCTGAGAGGAAAATTTACATATATGAATGTCTACCTCCAAAAGACAGAAAGATCACAAATCAACAATCTAATGAATCATCTCAAAGAACTGGAAAAGAATGAGCAAACCAACCCCCAACCCAGCTGAAGAAAACAAATAACAAAGATCACAGCAGAACTAAATGAAATCACCAACAAAAAAACTATATGGAAGATTAATAAAACAAAAGCAGGTTCTTTGAAAAGATAAAGATAATTGACATGCCTCTTGCTAGATTAAGCAGAAGCAGCAAAGAAAGGACTCTAATATGCTCAATCAGGAATAAAGAGGGAGAAATTACTTATATCATGGAAATACAAAATACCATCTATGAATACTACAAAAATCTCTGTGCGCATAAACTTGAAAACATGGAGGAAACTGACAAATTCTTAGAAACACACAGCCTCCCTAGGCTCAATCAGGAAGAAATCGAATTCCTGAACAGACTAATATCAAGTACCAAAATTCAAGCAGCAATAAAAAAGCTCCCTAACAAGAAAAGTCCCAGACCAGATGGTTTCACACCCAAATTTTACCAGACCTACAAAGAAGAACTGGTGCCAATCCTGCAGAAATTATTCCACAACATCGAGAAGGAAGGAATTCACCCCAACATGTTTTATGAAACCAACATCACTCTGCTAACAAAATCAGGAAAGGACTCAACAAAAAAATAAAACTACAGACCAATATCCCTTATGAAGATAGATGCAAAAATTCTCAACAAAATCCTAGCAAACTGAATTTAGGTGCTTATCAAAAAAATAATCCATCACGACCAAGTGGGCTTCACCCCAGAGATGCAGGGATGGTTCAACATATGCAAATCTATAAATATAATTCACCACATAAATAGAAGGCAAAAAAGACCATATGATCCTCTCAATAGATGCAGAAAAAGCATTTGACAAAATTCAGCACCCTTTTATGATAAGAATGCTTAACAAAATAGGCATAGACAGGATATACCTAAAAATGATAAAAGTCATATATTACAAACCCACAGCCAACATCATACTGAATGGGGAAAAACTGAAAACATTCCCACTTAGAACTGGAATCAGACAAGGTTGCCCTCTATCACCACTTCTATTGAACATAGTGCTGGAAGTCCAAGCCAGAGAAATCACACAAGAGAAGGAAATCAAGAGCATCCAAATAGGGGCAGAAGAGGTCAAACTATCACTCTTTGCTGACAATATGATCTTATATCTAGAAAACCCCAAAGATTCTGCCAGGAGACTACTGGAATTAATAAACAAATTCAGCAATGTCTCCGGTTACAAAATCAACGTACACAAATCAGTAACATTCCTATATGCCAACAACAGTCAAACTGAGAACCAACTGAAAGACTCAATACCCTTCACAATAGCAACAAATAAAATAAAATACCTAGGAATATATTTAAGTAAGGAGGTGAAAGACCTCCACAGGGAGAATTATGAAACATTGAGGAAGGCAATAGCAGAGGACTGAAACAGGTAGAAAACCTTACCATGCTCATGGATCAACAGAATGAACATTGTTAAAATGTCTATACTACCTAAAGTGATCTACAGATTCAATTCAATCCCTATTAAAATACCAACATCATTTTTTTCAGAGCTAGAAAAAATAATTCTATGCTTCGTATGGAATCAGAGAAGATCCTGTATAGCAAAAGCAATCTTAAGCAAAAAGAACAAATTGGGAGGCATCAATTTACCAGACTTCAAGCTATACTACATGCCTATAGTAACTAAAACAGCATGGCACTGGCACAAGAACAGGCACACAGACCAGTGGAACAAAACCAAGAACCCAGATATAAAACCATCCTCATATTGCCATATGATCTTTGACAAAGCAGACAGAAACATACACTGGGGAAAACAATACTTATTCAATAAATGGTGCTGGGAAAATTGGATAGCCACATGTCAAAGACTGAAACAGGATCTGCACCTCTCACCTCTCACCTCTCACAAAAATCAACTCACGATGGATAACAGACTTAAACCCCAAGGCATGAAACTATAAGAATTCTAGAAGAAAATATTAGAAAAACTCTTATAGACATCAGCCTAGGGAAAGAATTTATGAAGAAGAACCCAAAGGCAATCACAGCAACAACAAAAATAAATAAATGAGACCTGATGAAATTAAAAAGCTTCTGCAAAACTGCACAGCCAAGGAAACAATCAATAGAACAAACAGACAACCTACAGAATGGGAGAAAATATTCACATGTTACACATCCAATAAAGGGCTGATAACTAGAATCTAAAACTCAGGAAAATCAGCAAGAAAAAAATCAAACAACCCTATGAAAAAGTGAGTGAAGGACATGAACAGAAACTGTTCAAAAGAAGATAGACTAATGGCCAACAAACATATCAAAAAATGCTCAACATCTCTAATCATCAGGGAAATGCAAATCAAAACCACAATGGGGTATCACTTATCTCCAGTGAGAATGGCCTTTATCAAAAAGTCCCAAAACAATAAATGTTGGCATGGATGCGGAGAGATAGGAACACTCATACGCTGCTGGTGGGACTGCAAACTAGTGCAACCTCTGTGGAAAGCAATATGGAGATACCTTAAAGAGATACAATTAGAAGTACCATTCCATCCAGCAATCCCATTACTGGGCATCTACCAAAAAGAACAAATGATACTCTATAAGAAAGACACCTGCACCCGAATGTTTATAGCAGCACAATTCACAATTACAAAGATGTGGAAACAACCCAAGTGTCCATCAATACATAAGTGGATTAATAAAATGTGGTATATGTATACCATGGAGTACTATTCAGCTTTAAGAAACAATGGTGATATAGCACCTCTTGTATACTCCTGGATAGAGCTGGAACGCATTCTACTAAGTGAAGTATCCCGAGAATGGAAAAACAAGCACCACATGTACTCACCATCAAATTGGTATTAACTGATCAACACATAAGTGTACATATAAGAATAATATCTACTGGATGTTGGGCAGGGGGGAGGAAGGAGGGGACGGGTATATGCATACACAAAGAGTGCAATGCACACCATCCGAGAGATGGACACGCTTGAAACTCGGACTTGGGGGGCGGAGGCAAGGGCAACATACGTAACCTAAACATCTATACCCCTATAATATGCTGAAATAAAAAAAAAAAGTCCCAAAACAATCAATGTTGATGTGGATGCAGAGAGATAGAACACTCCTACACTGCTGGTGGGACTGCAAATTAGTACAACCTTTTTGGAAAGTAATATGGAGATACCTCAAAGAGCTATAAGTAGCACTACCATTTGATCCAGCAATCCCATTACTGGGCATCTACCCAAAGGAAAATAAGTCGCTCTATAAAAAAGACATCTCCACCAGAATGTTTCTGGCAGCACAATTCACAGTTGCAAAGATGTGGAAACAACCCAAGTGCCCATCAATACGTAAGTAGATTGACAAAATGTGGTATATGTATACCATGGAGTACCACTCAGCCACAAAAAAAAACAATGGTGATCTAGCACCTCTTATATTATCCTGGATAGAGCTGAAGCCCATTCCACTAAGTGAAGTATCACAGGAATGGAAAAACAAGCACCACATGTACTCACCATCAGATTGGTATTAATTGATCAACACTTATATACACAGATAGTAGTAACATTCATCAGGTATCAGGGAGGTGGGAGCGGGGAGGAGGAGATGGGTATATACATACCTAATGGGTACAGTGTGCACCGTCTGGGGGATGGACATGCTTGAAGCTCTGACTCGGGTGAGGCAAAGACAACATATGTAACTTAAACATTTGTACTCCTGTAATATACCGAAATAAAAAAAAAAAAAGACAAGCAATCCAATAGAAAAAATGGGCTTAAACAACCACTTTAAAAAAGAGGAACTGAAAGAGACAAAGAATGTATATATATGCATGTGTGTATATACATGTATAATACATTTTTACACATACATATATACATATTTTAACATATATAAATGAAAATGTGGTTAAAGTCACTAGCAATTCAAGAAAATGCAAATTAAAACCATAATGAGATATCGAACCAGTCTGGTAAAAAATTTTAAGCCCTATAATAGCAAGTATTGCAAGAATGTAGAGGAACAAGAACCCTCACACTCTGCTGGTGAAAGTATAAATTGGTTCAACCACCATGAAAATCAGGTTGGCATTATCTAGTAACAATGAGAAATGCATGCTTCTTTAATCAGGATATATATACAAGAATGTTCATTGTTCACAATTGCCCCAAAGTAGAAATAACTGTCCATCAACAATAGAATGGATAAATTGTGGTATAGCCATACAATGGAATGTTACACAGCAATGAAAACTCACGAATTACAGCTACACACAAGAACATGAATGAAGCTTAGAAACGTAACGTTGAGCAGAGAAAGCAAGGCAGAAAAATACAGATAGTATGATTTCATTAAAATAAAATTCAAAACCGGGTAAAACTACATTGTTTAAGGATCCATACACAGATAATAAAACTATAAAGAAAACCAAGAAAGTGATTCCTATAAAAAAGCAGGATGGTAATTATATCTAGTGGGGGAAGGGATAAGTTTATTGGTGGGGAGGGACATTTGGGAGACTTCTTTGGGTACGGGTAATGTTTTATTTCTTTGTGTCAGTGGTAATTAACATGGGTGTTTGCTTTATAAAAAGTATAAATAACAAAAATATAACTAGAAAAGTATAAATGGGGCATAATTTCTCTAAAATGTTTTTTTTTTTAACTACAAAAGATCCTACATGCTGACATAAATTTAAACCTTTTAAAATTAGGGACCTGATACCCCAGGGGGCCTAATGTTTAATATGAAACAAATTAATCTATACAAAATTGATGTGAACACAGGTGGGGGGAAAACTCTATACTCAGCACCTCTCCCTATTACTACTCTTTAATCTTTATCTCCACAAAGAAGCCTTTGCCATTGTTCTTGCAATTGCTAATTTCTTGCTTTAGAACATTTCAGCTAAAGTCTGGATTCATCTTTGCTTAGTACTAGTTTTCTGGGTACAATATGCAAATATACCCGGATAGACAAAATTTCCCAATTTAGAATCTTTTACCTATGGTGTGGGGTACCAGAGAATCTGGTCATAGTCTATTTAGAATATCACAGGCATGACAAGGCCCAGTCCCTCTTGTATTATGTGGGTGGCCTGGTGATGGAAGGAAAAGATTTGGAGATTTTTTTAATTTATAAATATTATAAATTTGGGATTTATATATATTATAAAGTTGGGGTTGATGAAAACTTTGTTGAAATTTTTCCTATTAGAGTCAGGCTCACCCTGGTCCATTGCCTGACTCCAAGTTGTGGCCATGAGATGTAACCCATAGAATCTCCTAAAATCTTTGGGTCAGACTACCTCTGCCTCTTCATATTAACTTTTATCCCAAAGGGGCCCATCCAATATACTGGCTAGGTTCCATTTACTTGAGCCTTAGCAATAAGCTTCCCCAAGTCTTTTCCACTCAGATCCAAAGGTTTCAGAAATTAACCAAAGTAGTCTGTGGAGCCATTTAGTTTGGTCAGCATGGAATATTAAAAGCATTTGAATTGTATTGCCTTTAACCAGAACTCACCTGCTTGAGTGCACCATTTCAACCACCCTTCCCTATAATATGAATCAATAGTGTATGCCTTCCTGACCCCTTTGGCATTTGAGTTCACAAACCACTTCAGGAGCTGTTGGAACTTATCTTCTGCTGGAAAAAAAAAGGTGGGGGAGGCTTATTCATTTCCTGTGGCTGCTATAACAAATTGTTATAGCCTTGGTGGCTTAAGAAATCTACTTGCTCACTTGTAGTTCTGGAGGCCAGAAGTCTAAAACTAGCATCATCATACTCAAATCAAGGTGTCAGCAGGACCACACTCCTTCCAGGGACTTTAGGGGAGAGTCTGTTCTTTGCCTCTTTCAGGTTCTGGTGGCTGCCAGCATTCCTTGGCTCGTGACTGCATCACTTCAATCTCTTCCAATCTCTGCCTCTGTCTTCACATTGCCTTCTCCTGTGTGTGTGTGTGCCTGTGTGCGTGCGTGTGTGTGTGTGTGTGTGTGTGTGTGTGTGTGTGTATGTATGTGTGTGTGTCTGTGTGTGAAATCTCCCTTTATCCCTCTCTTACAAAGACACTGGGATGGCATTTTAGGACCACCCAGATAATCCAGGATTATCTTTTCATTTTAAGATTCTTAACGTAATCCCATCTGCAAAGACCCTTTTTCCAATGAGTTCCAGGAATTAGGACTTGATATCTTTGGTGCCACCATTTAGCCTGCTACAAGTTCCAAATGTAAAATTCCACCCCACCCCCTGGTGGCATTGTCTTGCTGCTCACTCTGCCAAGAACAACTCAGCTGGTTTTCTTATAGTCTGTCCATGAACCAGCTATACTGTGCCCATGAATCATCCTTCCTGACTTCTAGACCAGCAATATCCAAGTACACTTGATAGTATGCTTTAATTGGAAAATAAACTGAGCATGCTTCCCCAATATATGCTGTTTATTTATAAATTGTGTGCCACTGTATAAGTGTATTATTATATTATCATACACATAAAAACATAAATTTTTAAAAGATGAAGGAAAAATAAATATAAATACTCAACACCCGAATGAATCATCTTGCCAACTCTCTGTGGTACACAAATCCCCCTACCAAAAACACTCTTTTTGTGCATCCTTGCTCCCCAAAACTCCAAGAAGGAACTTCAAGGACTGTTGCTCATAATAGGAAAGTTGAATGAGTCCTGGACTCCCCATTGTAACTTCACACACAGAAAGTCAGCTTGCATCTTTGTGATATATTTTGGGGTTTTGAAAATGATTTCAATGGGAAAAAATATTCCTCTGCAAAAAAAAGGACAAAAAAATAATAATAATAGGTTTGAAACCCACTTCTCTAGAGCACTCTCTTTTGGTGTGAGCCTCTGGGCGGCCTTTCATGCAGGTGGCACATGACATCACTCGGCCCCAGCTGTTCCTTATTAACTCAGCCTCTCAGTGAAAGATACAGCCTTTTACAACTTGACTTTTTTAAGGAGACAGCCCATTTTGCAAATCAACTAAACACATTAAACACAGTTAGACCGCCACATTCCATAAATACAAATTTGACAAATAAATCCTATGTCTTCACAGCTTCCACTAAGACATGGATCAATTTGAAGTTCTGAAGGACACCAGGCTTGGCAAAAAAGCGTCCTTGTTTTATCTTCCTAAAGGAAATGCACCCAAGTCAACTGTACCTCCGGTGGGTCAAAGCTTAAAAATCATCAGTAGCCTGTAACCCTCACGGAGGCCTCTAAACCATTTCCATATGAACGGACTTTGTAAATATGTTCTTTGCCTGCTCGTAATGCCTAATTAGGCCCTGACCATGAGGCTAAGAGGTGGAGAAGAAAAGCCAGGACGCCTGCAGACTGCCACTTGAGTTCACAGCAAAATGACAGGCAGCGTGCGTGATCCAAGGGGAAGAATCTGACAGTCACACTTCAGTCTTTCAGCCACATTTGTTTTTTACATGGGGAGGTTGTGGCATCAATAGTGTCATCTTCTAATAGAAAGGACAACTACATATAATGCATAATTGCTGGTCTAAATGACTTGTTATTTTGACTGCCTATTCTAAAATGTCTATAATTGCTTCCAATGAGACTTTGAATAAATGATAAGTCAGCACAGGCAATCACTAGTGGAGACATAACATGGCTATGGAAACCTTAGTACAAATTATTTTGTCATGTGTCAATTTCCACCAATTCCTGATTATGATCACAAGGCATTTGTACTGCTTTGTTGGGTATTTATTCCAACTGTGTCCCACTTAAGCAACAGAAGGAGTATCACATGCAGGTGTATAAAAGACAAGGCAGTTTATTTTCAAGGGCAATGAGCAGAATCTGACTGAGCCTGATAAATTAGTTTTACAGAATTTTAGCTCGTGCCAAATTCTGGCCCTTTCTGTAAAACAAAACAAAGCAAGGTAGAAGCACACCTCACCAAGAGTTATTGCCATCTCTCCAAATAAACTTCTCCCCCCACCGCATATGCTTGTTTGCCAAGTCCTAAAATAACAAATCACTTCTTTATAACAAAATTGTCTCCCTAGAATAATAGGCTTCAGTGTGAGTTCTGATAGAGCAATAGCTCCTCTAAATGACAGCAAAGGCTTGCAGCATGGATGCGAGGCACATCTATTTCAGGGCTTCCCATTAAAGAGACAAGCAGTTTGCAGTTCGCAGTTCGCGGTTCGGTAAGAAATGAAGTCATTTCCTGACTCATTGGGATGCCATGTTTAAACCACAGTTTTCTGCCTGAGGATGCAAAGGTTGGAAAAATGTGGCTGAGCCTAAAAGAGGTAAATCATCTCTTAAGGATTCAGGAAACCAACTTTTTAAGGTCCTTCACATAACACTAGAACATATTAGTTAGGGAAAGAGGCTTAGTAAGAGCCTCCATCCATTCCTTCCATAGTAAGAAGTTTGTCCATCCTATATCGTTTGTTAAAACCAGTTCCATAAATGATCAGTTTCCATAAGATTACATTTTTTAAGTGTGGAAGCAATGGAAACAGGTCAATGTTTACGCACTATAAACATCAAGAGTTAGAGAGAAGATGGATTCAACGCCAGTTGATTTTGTATATTTCAAATATAAGTTAGTCAAAGTACCAAAAAAATCTATTTGTTTGAAATGATACGTAAATCAAATCATCACATCATATACTTTAAGTTTATACACTTTTATTCGATAATTATACCTCGAAAAGCTGGAAAATTTTTAAAAATTAAAATAATTAAAAATAAAAAACTATTTCTGAAGGATGATAGACAACAATTTAGTAAGAATTCTAAGGATTTATTTTACTAGAAAAATTTCCAACATTAAGTCTCACTAGTAATCAAAGATAAATTTTATAATTAAAAAAATGAGATGCCACTTTAACCTATCAAATTAACAGCAGTTGACAAAATAAGGGGCAGGTGGATATTACCCAGAGCTGGTGAGGAAATACAAATTGGTTCAATTTTCTGGAAGGTAATCGGGTAATACATATCGAAAGCCTTAAAAATGTTCTCACTCTTTAACCCAGTAACTCTGCTTCTAGGAGTCTATCCTAAAGCAATAATATAATATTTGGACAAACATATATTCATAAAACTATAATTACAGTCCTGTTGAGAGTGAAAAACTTAAAAAGCAACTTAAATACCAACAATACGAGAAAGATGTTATTGTGGAACACTAATATGATGGCGCATCATACAACCAATTCAAACTATACTTAGGGGTTATCGTTAACGATAAGGAGGCATACCAATGGAAAAAGCAGTGTGGAAAACTATACGTACAGGAAGAAAAAATATGCAAAGGAATCCCTAAAAGATATGCAAAGGAATTCATCACTCTGGAGAATGGGCTGAAAGGATCTTCCCCATTTTAAATATACCTTATCATTATTGATGTCATATTGATGTAGTCGTACAGTGAGCCTTTGAAACCCTGGTGGTATTTCTTGTTAAACTTAAGTCTGTAAGTATCTTCATAAATTTCTCAAAAGGCACTAGAGTAAGCTGTCTCTGCTGGTCCACTTGGCCTCTAGGCACCCGGAAGCCTACAGCCAATGAGAAGAGGGCAGTGTTGGGAACAGCAGGCCTGAAGACTGGCTAGTGTGGATCAGAGTCACCCTTTCATGAATACATTTACTGAACCTCAGTATTTCCGCAGATATTAAACCCAACTGAATGGATGCTTATTAAGTCTTGTCTGATTTCTTACAAAATATTCAATATTGGATGGAGACAGGAGGAGAGGTATCAGAGAAAGATATACAGAAACAGAGACCAAATCCAGAAAAAGAAGCAAATTGGTGAAGAAGGAGCTAAGAAATGTAGTAGAGAAGAAGGAAGAGAAAAAGGCATGGAAAGCCATGAATTACCATTTCCTCTAAATTATTGAATTACGGCAAATTGTTTTACCAATTTTTAAAAATTAAGTTAATATTTCAAAACACAACTCTAGACATTATCTTTCCTAACAATGATTAAGATTTATTGAGTGCTTTCCATGCATCAGGCACTGGTAAATGAGACAATACACATAGTGAGATATTTGTATTAACTCATTTAATACTTACAATTGCTTTATGGGATAAGTATTTCTATTGTCCCTTTTTACAGAAGAGAAAAAGTGAGGCCCAAATAGGTTAAACAACTTATACAAGCTCTCATGGCTCTTAGGAGGAAAAAGTAGGGATGTGACTCCAGAGGCTTCAAGCTCCAGGTCTTCATCACTATACATACAACCTCTACCTCCTCAAACCACAGTGGTTCCACCTTTTGAAGTCCTATAGTTCTTACCATCAGTCATGCATATTTAAGATTGAACATTTACAGTTTTGCATGTTTGTTGCATTTTCATGTTAGTATAGCATGTCTTCCCAACTAGACTGTAAAACATTGAATGCAGGAACTGTAAATAATACTTCTCTATAATCCCCACAGTACTTAGCACTATTCCCCACTCATTAAAGAAGATTTAATTGGACCTTCAGCAAAGAGATAACTTTCAAAACAACTCTTCCGATCATCTTGCAATCAAATAAATTCTACCAACATTCTTTGCTAAGAAGCAGTCATCTTTTGAGATTGCTGGAAATTTAAGTTTAGAAAAAAGAAGTTAATGCTTTTTTATCTCATTCTATTCCTTTTGACTGATGAAACCAAAAATAATCACTTTGCATCTCCAAAGTGCTCCACCCCCGTGAAAGCAGGGGGAGAGTGAGCCATCACCAGGACACAAATGTGTTCTGCTCAAGGCAATCAAATAAATCAAGCAACCCCCAAAATATAGTTAAAGCAAAGTGACTCAGACACAGTTCATGTTTTTAGTCACTTAGAATCCAAAGTTACTCTGAAACACGAATAGTTTTTAAAGCATTACTCATTTTGCTTTCTCTGATAAAACTAAAATAATCCAATACAATTATCTGAATGGTTATAATTTAAAGATTTAAAATACACACTCAAAACCTAACATTTCAAATTAGTGCCGCTCTTTAGGACAAACTCTAACTAATAATAATGATCTGGTATAAAAGTATCCTGGAGAAACTAATTTCCTACCATTTTCTTTTTATTAAGCTAATTTTTTAGGGAAAAAAAAAGATCAGTCTTCCATGGGGCGGTCCTAGAGAAAGCACAGCACTGTAGAAACCATGCACCTAAAAAATCATTGCTGAAAATTGAAAGCCATTTTCCTTCCTCACCTAAGAAAGCATTTATTCTCCTGCTGGAAGATTAAATATGGTTCAAGACCTTTATTTAAAAATAATTGAGTTTCACCAAATCAATAAACTAAAACAATTTCTAAGTGACCTTATCATTAGCTCAAAGATAACAAATAGGTTTAATCATACATTCCACCTCCTACTGGTTGGTAGTAAAGACCTGGATGCTATGTTGAGAAAGATTCTGAGGCCATATCCAAGTAAATCAATTAGCACTATCAGCAACGCATGAGGAAGTACCAGTACCAAGAATTTGTGCTAGCTGCCATAATTCATTAGAAGCAAAATATGAACTCTCAGATTTGAAATGAGGAATGAGGATTTCGAAGGTGCTATTGGATTGTTTGGTTCATTTTAAGAGAGAGAATTCACTGCTGAGAAGTGAGCCAGATTTATGGTGCTCTAATCAAATAGCAATAAAAGAATAGGAAAGGAACTGAACATTTATTGACAGCCTCCTACATGCCAAGGACTGAACTTGTTGCCTTACCTCAAACCACACACTCCCACGGCCATATCCAAGATTTTTGTCCTTACCAATAACAGCATCCCTTCCATTACCTTAATTTCAATCGTTCTATTGCCCAAACACCACTTCCTATTTTTCTTGCTTATTCCCTCAAGTATTCAGTTTCCCATTAATTCCTCTACCCCAATGATATGTCCAACCCATGGGTCTCACCACCCTCTCACTGTTTCTCACCTCCCCATCATGTCCTCACTTACCCATCATAAACCCCATGGGCCATTATCAATTACTCCCTTGCATGTACCATCAACTCCATTGCTCCTTTCTCTCTTCATCATAATTGCCAAGCAAAACCCCAAATCTTGTCAAATCTGGATCTCTGCAGACTCCAAACCTGCATTCATGCAACCTAAACATTGTCAGAGAAAAAATTCACTACCGTAATGACTGGTCCCACTATAAAATTTATGATTACCTCAAGCAAGTCCTTAGTAAGGCTTGTAGTACCACTATATTTCCTTCATTCACTCACTCTCCCACTAGACATCTACCTCATACTTCTGTCTCCTCAAATCTTAATGTCTCTTCCTCTTTACTTACTCTCAGCTGATGTCCCTGTTTCCTGCTTCACGGAAAATACAGAAACAATCAGAAGATGATTCCCACAGGCCCTCACCACCCCATCTACCCACCTATCTGCAACTGGTTCTGTATACTCTACCCTCTCTTCTAATGCAATGGATGAGCTGCCCTCGCTCTGATCAAAAGCCAACCCCTCCACTTGCTCACTAGATCCCACCTCTCTTTTTTAATCAAGAACATCTCTCCAGCAATTCTTCCCTCCCTCTCAGCATTATCGATTTTTCCCTTTCCACTGAATAATTCCAAATACCAGCACCCAGACATTCTGTAAAATAAAATTTTAAAAATCTTGTCGTGAATCCACATACCCCTCCAGGTACTACCCCATTTTTCTGTTCCATTTTATAGCAAAAATCATTGGCATTCCCTTCCATTTCCCTTTCCAGTCTTTCTTGAATCTACTCCAGTCAGGTGTTTGTCTCCATCCTCACCCTACTCTGCATACACCACTGAAAATGTTCTTGTCTGGGCCACAAATGATCCTTTCATTGCTAAATCCAAGGATCAGTTCTCAGAACTCATCTCTCTCAACCCATCAATAGCATTTAACACAGTTGGAAGTCCCCCTCCCTGAAAAGAAAAATTATTTTCATTGGTTTCCAGAAATATCAAACACTTCTGATTGTCTTCCTATCTCACTAACCACAATTTCTCAATATCCTTTGTTGATACCTTCTCACCTTCCCAACCTCTAAATATTGGAGTGCTGTAGGACCTCATCTACTCTCTATGTAAACTCCACTCCTTTGATAATCTTATTTAGCCTCATGGCTTCAAATGCTATTTTTACGTTAATGACTTCTGAATATGATCTCTAGCCCAGACCTCTCTCTCTTGAACTTCAGACAATTATGTTCAATTGCCATCTTAGTAACTCCACTGAAATATCTAATATGCATCTCAAACCTTTCACATCTAAAACTAAACTGCTGATATTCCCCAAAAACCCACTCACCCCATAGTCTCACTATGTCAGTAATTCCATCAATCCAATTGCTCATTCCAAAAAAATACTTGGAGTCATCCTTGAATCCTCTCCTCTCTAGCCCCTCATACCCAATCCATCAGCAAATCCCCTTGATTCTACCTTTAAATCTGGCCACTCTACATCTGACCACTTCATAGTCCAAGCCACCATTATCTCTTGCCAGATCCTCTTTAAAAAGTAATTCATGTCATTCTTCTGCTTGAGACCCTCCAATGGCTTCCTATCTCACTCAGAATAAAAGCTGAAGTTCTTTCAGAAGCCAAGACCTTATAATGCCTTCCCCATAGACACCTCTCTGACTTTAGCTCTATGTTCCCCCACTCACTCCACTTGAATCACATTATCCTCCTCATTCTCTGAACACAGCATTCATCCTCCCACCTCAAGGCCTTTATACTTGCTATTCCCTCTTCCTGGAATGCTCATTATCCAGATATCCACTGTTTGCTTCTTCGCCCTTTTAAGATCTTTGCTCAAATGTCATCATCTCAATGAAATCTTTCCTGACCACCCTATTTAAATCCTGAGAAAATTCTATCATGCCCTTTTACCCTGTACTGTTTTACTTTTCTCCATAGCAGTTTTCACCATCAGACATACTGTTTCATAAATGCATTTGTTTGTCTTTTTACCCCCACCAGAATAAAAACTCCATGAGGACAGAGCATTTTAACTGTTCATTGATATCTACCCAGGACCCAGAACAGTACCTAGTATAGAATAGACAGTATTTGTTGAATTGATGAAGGAATAAATGTTATCTCATTTTATCTTCACTTAAACCCTATAAGGTAGATATTGTCATACCTACTTTGCTGATGCAGAAAGTGAGATGCAAACGGTTTAAATAATTTGTCCAATATCATACATCTAGCGAACACAGGAGTCAAGATTTGACCCTCATACCTTCTTTTAAAGCCTATCTTTTTGCTCATGACACTGAAGAAGTATTTATCCTGCCTTTCTGATATTAACTGTGCCACTGGGTAATAAAATGCTAGATGAACAGAAGGGTCTTTTATTGAAATATTCCAACTAACAAATGAAGTAGAAATTAGAGAATTAGAACATCACTATTTTGCAACCACTAATCTAAGCATTGAGCATCAAAGGCTGTTAGCATCACAAAAATAGAGACATCCAGACCTTATGTGCCTGCTGATGAATCACACCATCTATAGTCTTGTCAAAAAAAAATGAACTTGAATCTGAACAAACCTCTAGATTGGGGATTCTCAACTTCAGCAATAATGACATTTGGAGCTGGATAATGCTTTCCTATGAGGGACTGTCCTGTGCATTGTAGGACGTTTAACACTATCCCTGGCCTCTACCCATTAGATGCCAGTAGCACCACCCACCTCATTGTAAAAATCAACAATGTCTCCAAATACTGCCAAATGTCCCCTGAAAAATCACCCCTGGCTGAAAACCACTGCTCTAGATGCAACTACCATCCCACAAGCAAAACAGAGGACAGAGGAATGTGTTAAACTAAATCGCAGGGATGCAATCAGCAAAATACAAACTATGGGAAACATGACAGATCAAATGACCCATGTTCTTCAATGAATAAATTACCAGGAAAAAAGGCAGGGATGGAGGGGGGAAACTTTCTATCACAATACACTTAGAAGACCTTTTTTTTAAATAGGCAAACTAAACAATAGTGTGTAAGGATGCACAGTTGGGTGATGAAACTATAAAGAAATGGAAGAAAGTGATTACTATAAAAGTCCAACAGGGAGGAGAGATATGATTGAAGTTGGAATAGGACACTTGGTTGGCCTTGGGGCTTCTTAGGTGACTGATGAGATTCTATTTCTTAACTTGGGTGACATTTAAAAGGGTATTGCCCTTATAATAATTCATTAAGTTCTATATTTGTTTTATCCTGTTTTCTGTGTCCATGTTTTTCCAGTAAAAAACAAAAATAATTGAGTAAAAACACAATGAATAAACAGAAGAATCTGCCTTCCCTTCTACTTCACTTGGGTTGAAGTTCTGTGGGAACTGTCCTTGAGAGGAGAACTTTGAATTTATGAAGTTCAGGTCGATGTTTATATTCCCTCAGCCCAGAGGTGTAAATCCTCACCACTGCTTCAAAAATGACTTTGGAAATCATAGCAGGACTTATGACAACCCCACACAAGCCATATGTGTGATGTCCATATCTTGGCCTAATGTTCAAGAAATGTCTCACATCAAATCAGCAAATACCCACTGGGGAGCCTGTTGTGATCCAGGCGGTCTGCCAGGCACGATGAAGAAAGCAAAATGCAAAGCAGTGAAGTCTTGGCAAACGTGAGCAAGGCTCATGAGAACTGCGTGGGCTGAGTAGAGATTTGTGGGACGATGACTTTTAGAAGGATTTTCAGGCCCAATAGAGAGAGACACTCCACAGGTGTACCTCCTTTCTTGCAAAAGATATGCTCCTGAAGAGTTCTGTGGTGATTAAATTTTTATAAATTTAATTATATTTTCTCATTGACTTACATTATAATCAGAGAGTGGCTTTATCTACATTTTGGATTAATCTTCAACTGGCGGTGGCTCCCAACAGTTTAAGTTTCCCTGCTTCTCTGTCAAGTAGTTAATAGTTTATAAACAAACATTTAAAGGCACTATTTAAAGGAACCCTTGAGTGAATCCTTTTGAACAACAAAGGATTCTTTGGTAAGATTAATAAATAATCATTAGATTGGAGGCTCATCAAGCTTTCTTAAAGTACAGCATACCTACACATAAGACTCCAGTGTCCTTTGATAGGATTTCATTGTAATTTAACATCTTTACCTAAGGATCAGAATCTATTTTACATGTTTTAGGACAACATCTTGCATTACTGACCTACCCACTTTTTCCAATAGCATTTGGAAGAGCATTTTGTCCAGAGACTCATGAGAAACACTATTAAACATAGTTCGTATTACTGAGTTACATGCTACAGTAGGATCTTAGCTTTCAGACCTCAGTGAAAAATTACACAATAAAAACAAATTGCTACTAAATCCGGGAGAGAGATGATTTGAAATGACTGGCCCACTGTTGGATTCTTTGGAACAGAAGATGCTCGAGCTGCTCACTTTAGAACTGTCTCTTGAAAAGTGGGCTGCCTGGAAACCTGGAATTGATGGAGCCCATTGGCCCTACCTTTCCAACCATGTCACCATGTCTCTCCCCTTCTCCTCCACACCACTCTGCCTGCCTGCCCGCCACAACTCTTCCTCACCTCTCTGTTTTCCCCATTAACATTTGATTCTTACTCAGCCCTCCTTATAACTTTTCCTGGACAAACCAAAGAAAGATGTTATCCTCAGTGCCAGCAGCATGAAAGCCCATCACATTTCACACTGGTCAGGCTGTGCCTGGGTCCAGAACATGGCAGGACATTCCCAAGCTGCTAAAGAATGGCAAAACCCTAGGACTGCTAATGCTTCCCAGTTGGTTTGGGTAAGGTTGCTCTTGCACTTCTTCTTGACCGGGATTTGTGGATGGGTTTTTAACATAATAGCTCGCCCTGCTGGTTACACACACTCAAAGAAATGTGATTTATGATAAGTTTCAGTCTGACTAGCTTTGTTATTTCTGATTAAAGATCTCATTTATTTTGGAGTAAATGGCTAAGGGTTAGTTCACTTTTTTGTCTTTGGTGACAAGAATATAACTTATAATTGGTTTATTTAAAAAACATACTAGAAATAAAAAATGGAATGCAGCACAGAAGAATAAATCAAGAGGCAGCTTTATTGTAAAAGGGAAAAACTATGCTCTTGCCAAACCAATTACTTTCCATGAGTTATAGGACTGCTTCCCACACTGTGCTCAAGAAGCTTTACCCATAAGGCATTTATCTGAATGTAGCGATGTGGCCCTGGAGGTATAGTTCTACAGTACCTATAGAATTCTGCAGCTTTTGACAAGCACTTCACTATAGCCTTCGTGGTAGGCAAAAATTCTAAGATGACTCCCAATGACCTAAACCCTTTTGTAATCCCTTCACCTTGAGCATGGGCAGGACCTATAAATTGCATCTAATCAATATCACATGGCAATGGTGGAGGGATTTTTTTTTTCAGATGCAATTAAAGTCCCTAATCAGTTGCCTTCATTAATCAAAAGGAAGATTACCCTGGGTGGGTCTGACCTAATCAGGTAGTATGTTTTAAAAGGGTCTCAGGGTCATAATCTTGAAGCAACAGAGACTTTCTCTCCATTGCTGACTTTGAAGAAGCAAGCTTCCATGAATTCTACAGCCTCAGGGAAATGAACTCTACCAAGAACCACATGAGTTTGGAAGTGGATCCTTCCCTAGTGGAGCTACCAGGTAGGAACTCAGCCTGGCTGACACTTTGACTTCGGGCTTGTGAGACCCTGAGCAGAGAACTCAGCTAATCTGTGGCCAGACTTCTGACTTACAGTAACTTTAATATAATAAATGGCTTTTGTTTTAAGCCTCTAAATTTTGGTAATTTGTTTTACAGCAATAAAAAACTAATACAGCCATGAAAATCAACAGTGGAATAGAAGGCTTTTTGCTAAATGGATCCCTAGCCCATGAGAATCGGTGAGTAGAGAAACAAAGAAATAAGAGCATCACAAATTAGAACAAGTGCTTCCACTCTCACCCACCCTATCTACCATTCCATGTCTAAGAGCAAAGGATCTAGAACAAGGGAGATGTAATGTACATTTTAGAAAGGTTTTCCCTGCCCCAGCATTGTTGGTTGACTATATATACATACATATATACCATCATTCTGAGTCTACCTTTTCCTTACAAATAGCCCACATGTATAGCTCCTAAGTGAAGAGAGACGAAGGAAGTAAATGTGTCTCCAAAGAAATAAGAAAATCCTAAACTCAGTAGGTAACTATAAGTGCCAAACTGAAATGCATGCTTACGTCAAAATTAACCCCCAAGGGCAAAGACAAAACCAAAAATAGCAACGGAGGCAGAAAAGCAGCTATTGCCAATAGTGTCCATGCTGAAACAAGAGGCTTAATGGTAAGAAAAAAGAAGACTGCCCCCACAGCATGTATCGGGTGCCTGGGATTTATCTATAGATAGATGGATGAATGAATGAGAATTAAAAGGAAAGAGTTTAACATTGCAAAAGAGGAAGAAATGAGAGAAAAACGTGGTAGTGATGAAAAGCAAGGACAAAGGACAGTGCTAGAAAAATTCTTAATGCAAGAAGCCAACAGAGTTGATGTTGTCATAGAGCAGTGGTTCTCAAAATGTGGTCCCAGGTCCAGCAACATCAGCATCACCTGGGAGTTTGCTAAAGATGCAAATTCTCTGGCCTCGCTCCAGACCTACTGAATAAGAAACTCCGGCGATGGGGCCCAGCAATTGATTTTAAGAAGCCTTCCAGGGGATTTTGACACACACTCAAGTGTAAGAACCACTGACTAAAAGAAATGGGAGAATCTTGTGGGGATGGTTTAAAAAAAAAGCCTGACAGTCTTAACCCTGGCTGCACAGCTAAATCATCTGAGGAACTTTAAAACTACTAATGCCAAGGCTGGCCTATCACTAGAGATTCAGATTAAATTAGCGTGAGGTGGGGATCAGGCATCCAAATTATTTACCAGCTCTCCAGGTGATTCAAATGTGCAGCCAGGGCTGGAATCTCTGATGTAAAAGGTGAAGTGGTGTGGGAGGACATCATTCAAGATTGCTGCATAAATGACCTCTAAATGAAGGTTTGACTCTTCCTGATATGGTGTTCTGCTGCCTTCAAAGTATTCACACATATATTCTCAGCTGTCAGCACTGCTATGCTTTTACACAGGGCACGGAAATTGTTTTTATTTCAGCACAGAAAAAATAATCAGCAGCCAGCCTTTTTCATGGTCCCTGCTCACCCTCTGAGCTGGCTTTTGTTCAAGCAACACTTTCCCTCCCTGCCCTCAGTATATGGGGTGCCCCTGAAAGGCAGTGAGGAAGAAAAGCTGCACTTTCTTCTATTCACAGTGGCAGCAGTCACCACAGGGTTATTGCCATACTTGACCCTCAGATCTTCCTCAGGCCCCAGCATGAATAGGCGGATGCCCCCAGAGGTCTAGATACACCTTCGACAACTTAAAGCCACATAGCCCCTCAGCGACTCTCTAAGAGCATCTTCTCCTGAACCTGGAAGGTGAACAAGGAGCTGCAGTGGGAGAAGAAAGGAAGCACTATGTCAACTCCAGCTGGGAAGGACAATAAAAGAGTCTTTCAATTGCTTGGGAGCACACAACCCTCTCCTCTCTAGGGCTCAGTAATAGGGTCATTTAACTGTCTACATAACGTAAGTCCACTTGGACCAGTGAGTAAGAGGGAACACTCAGAAGAGTTCTAGCCTCAAGATAGAAACAATAAAGGCTTAAATTAAGAACACCACAGAATCTGTGTACCTGCATGCAACTTATAAGTGGATTCTCCCCCAGTTCTATGCACATGCACGGGGCCTTTGTGGGTACAGCTAGCAGAGATTGCTCCATCACTAAACATTATGGTGGTGACTTGATTGAGCAGGTTCACAATACACAGATGACAAGTAGGAACAAGCAATAATACCTTGTCCCAGATCCTCAGAATGCAATATATGATAGATGATAGCAATAAAAATGATGATAGCAATAAAAATGATGATAACCAGATTCGCCACTGGTAATTTAAATTTTCCAAAAGCTCAAGTTTTTTTTTCCTTTAAAAGGCCAGAAGAGCGAGACCCTGTCTCTACCAAAAATAGAAAGAAATTAACTGGACAGCTAAAAATATATATAGAAAAAATTAGCCGGGCATGGTGGCGCATGCCTGTAGTCCCAGCTACTCGGGAGGCTGAGACAGTAGGATTGCTTGAGCCCAGGAGTTTGAGGTTGCTGTGAGCTAGGCTGATGCCACGGCACTCACCCCAGGCAAGAGAGTGAGACTCTGTCTCAAAAAAAAAAAAAAAAAAAAGGCCAGAAGAACCTCTAAGCCTACAGTACCTAACCCCCAGGCTGTGGACTGATACCAGTCCTTGGCCTGTTAGGGACTGGGCTACAGAGCTCCACCGCTCCCACCGCAAAATCCAAGGAAACATTGTCTTCCATGGAACTTGGAGGGGGGGTGCACAGCAGGAGGTGAGTGGTGGGCAAGTGAGCGAGTGAAGCTTCATCTGTATTTACAGCTGCTCCCCACTGCTTGCATCACCGCCTGAGTTCCACCTCCCCCCTCAGCCACCCACCCCTTCCCCATCCATGGAAAAATTGTCTTCCATGAAACTGGTCCCTGGTACCAAAAGGTTGGGGACCACTGCTCTAAGCGTTTCAGAATCTGTAAGCCTGTTGCCTCAATGAAAATGCCCAAGAGCAGCCAATGGATGGATGCCAGGGCAAGAAAAGGAAATAGGGCAGGTAGAGTATCAGGCCTTACATTTTTCAGGAACTGATTAGACAAGTTCTCAGGTTAGGGGCTGCTATCTAGAGCAGTGGTTCTCAATTATGGCTGATTTTGCCCCACACTCCCATCCCTGGGAACATTTGGCAATGCTTGGAGATATTTTTGGGTTTTACAACAGAGTAGAAGGGTGCTACTGGCATCTAGCAGGTCAAGGCCAGGGATGCTGCTGAACATCCTACAATGTTCAGGACAGCCTCGCAACAAAGAATTTTCCAGCCCCCACGTCATTAGCATCAAGACTGAGGAATCTTGATCTAATGAAATGCCCCCACGACAAACAGTGGAGAAGGAAAATACAGACGGATTTTTTTCTATAAAGGCCCAGATTCTACCCACAGTTTCCATTAGCATCCCAGAAGAACAGAGTTGTTCTCCTCAAGGAAACAGGTAAATTAATCTTGACAGATTATCTCACCCATCCCCTGCTTTCAGGAAACTCAATGTCTATCCAAATCACCCAGGATAAATAATTGTCTAGACTCTTATCAAATATTTTCAGGAATAAAAGCCCCACAGCCTCCCTGTAGCAACTCGTTCCAATGTTTGTCTTCCTAATGGACAAAATGTTAGGTTGAATCATTTGAAATTGCCAATATTTGATGGGTTTTGGCCTTCAAAATGGAAATTTCATGTGGCTCAACCTAATATTATTCCCTTCAGCAAAAATGTGTCCTACTTTTAAAAGCCATTTTCTGGTATTGACTCTTCAGTCAGCACCCAACAATGGTTTTTGGTGACAATGATACCTGGCCGCTGCTGTCTGGTAGACAGACCTCTTCCTCCCCACCCCCACTTCCTACATACATCCCTCATACCCAATATTGGTTGGGTCTTTCTCTAGAAAAATTATTCAGTTTTGCTCCAGGTCAATTATTACGCTTTTTTTTCTTTTGCACCTTTAGCTGTAATTTCACTTAATCCTATGGGAAGGAGCTGAAATAAAGTTGTTATACTGCTATATACACAAGGCCTTAATACCTGAGCAGACATGAAAGAAAAGCCCAGAAGATCTAGCTCTCTTGAGTCTTATTTTCATATACACTGTGATTTATTTAATGTAGGCCTTATATAGCATACCTTTATTTAAATAACCAGACCTCAAATTGCTGCTGTATACTCAAAAAGAGAGATAAACTCACAGTTACTAAATGGCTACTATGTGCCAAGCAGAGTGCTACGAGCTTTCACATGTATTATCAATTTAATCGCTAAAGCAAGGTTGTGAGGAAGGAATTCTTATTCCATTTCACAGACGATAAAACTGAGGCAGCTCAACAAGGATAAATGGCCTTCGGGGCTAGCATCGATGAGCCAGGATTTGCACCTATGTCTGTTGGACACCAGTGCCCATACTGTTACCATTACCCTAAGCAAACTCAAATAAAGTTCTGTACAGATTGTGAATTTCAAACTTACCACTTGAGAAATACATTCTGTTGTCAAAGGTAAATTCACCTGTCCTGTTATCTATCCTTTACCACAGTGGGAGTGTCTACTAACAAAAAAAATAAATAAACACCACAGAATTATTTTATATTGTATATGCCGTCTCTTAAGAAAACAGCATCAGCATCATCTCCTTTCCTCATTTCAAAATAAAAAAACAAAACAGCCAATAAAATTGCCTGTGAGCTTTTTTTACAAGAATCTTGCTATATCCGTTTTCAGCTGAAAATATTATCCGTTGCTTTTCATTCAGCTTTCATAAAAAAAACATAAATTCACTGATTAAAGATGAAATCATATGTATTCTTGTCTTCCAAAAACACTGCTTAATGTGCTTAAAATTCCCCTCATGTAAAAAGAAGCGGGGGATGAGGAGCAGCGGAAGCATTTCTGCGCAGGTGAAAGGATGAGCTGCAGCCACCTTGTGGCTAATTGCTGAAGGGAACACTTCTCTGAAGACAGGAGGGACAAAGGCAGAATGACATCCCCCCCCCCTTCAGCCTCTGACATCTGCAAACTTGCTTCTTATTCTTATTTCTGGGTGCAGAAAATGGGCATTTATTGAACAGAGCCATACTCTCCATAATGGGAGACAGACAAGCAGCAGGGCTTTGTAACGTTCTGCAGTTGTTACCTTCCCAGTGTTTCTTAGCTTAGGGTGTTAAATGCAATCTCTAAGGAGCATTTAAAAGCAAATCAAATTTTCTTCTCATGACTGCCAAGGACTTAAATTCTGTTCATCATTGGATGTAACTTTTCTTTTTTTTCTAGAGTAGCTGTATGTTATTTGTCCAATGTAAGAATATATTGTGTATATTTTTTGGTCCAGAATGTAGTCTATCTTGGTGACTGTTCCATGTGAGCTGGAGAAGAATGTGTACACTGGTATTGCTGGATGAAGTATTCTAAAAATGTCAATTAGATCCCAAAAAAGAATATATTGTGTACAAATGTGTAATATAGTCATCCTAATAAATTCATTTGCTTCTAAATGTCAGCTGGAGAATCATTGTACCCCACTGGAAAGTCACTGGCTGCGGAAATAACGAATCTGGCTTCCACCACACTCCATCACTAACTAGCTATGTGACTTTAACTCATTCATCCTCAGGTTCCTTATCTGTAAAACCTGGGATTATAAAATCATATTTTTAGCAATGAAATTCTTTCTTTTCCAAAAACAGTTTCCAGAACCTTAATATGTCAATGTGATCAAAAGGCAGCTGCTATGACTACATCTGGACAGGCAGCCCAGACCTATCCACTACCCCTACCCCCTTCCCTCCCCTCCCCCCAACCCACCTCTGCTGAATCCTGGGCATCAGGAGTTGAAGATCATTGGACCAGGCGATTTCTGAAGTCCCTTTGTGCCCTAAGCGTCGATCAGACTAAATGGCCAAAGTTTTTAAAAGGCAAACATTTTATGAAGACACTTTATAGACATACTTCCAACCTTTCAGCCTAGAAAAAATTATGCACACTGAGCAATTAGAGAACAATTTAATTCTCTACATTAAGCTATGTGCCCCTGACTCAGAATACAAGAGAAGGTCCTCTGAAGAGCACTAGATGAACCACTCTTACAAACAAAGTACTCAGAGTACTTGTGGTCCAGGCAGAATCACTGATTGTTTCCTCCAGCTGCCATCCCCATTGGCCTCATGGTGGCCACTTGCAGGCTGTGTGAACCGGGCACCACATGAGGCTTGATCCATCAGTGTTGATTTCCGCTCAGAACTGTGCTTGTACTGATGCCTCCTTTGAACCCAGTGCTTTCCTTACTCAACTGACAACTGCTGCCTTCATTAATGGCTGTTTTCTTGCCTGAATGATAAAATGTGTTTGCATTTGCCCTTTAGCCCCAAAACCTAATTATTGAGTGATCTAAGGTGGGGAGAATCATATTATCTTGATGGGCTATGAGGCCTCCGTGGAGGACTTAATATGAGAACAAAATCAACAGAGACTTGATGGAAATTAACAAAATGTATTCAGTTAGAAAAATATCTACCATTGAAGCAAATTTTAAAAGTTTCAAATTACAATAATTCATTTAATAATTAATTCAAACAATTTTTTGAACATCACTACAGTCCAGGCACTGCATTAGGTGCCAAGAATACTATAAAGAGTAAGACATTGTCCCTGTCCACAAGTCACTCACTCAAGTTCCCCACCATCACTCATGTAAATAAACAAGTGAAACACAGCATGGTAAGTATCACAATTGAGATAAGGTACAGTGGAGTCGCAAAGAATAGAGTTCCCAGCTTAGGCTGGAAAGGTTGGGAGAAGTAACTCCTGAAATAGTTTTTTAAAAAAGGAAGTGGCAGAGATTGTTCTTCTTTTGCTCACTATGGCAGAAACCACTAGCGTTCCTCTTCTTTTGGGGGGAACATGGCCAGATTAAATTTTTAAGCCTCCCTTGCAGATTGCAGTTAGATGTTGCCACATGATGAGTTCTGAATCTAAGCAGAAGTGATGTGCGCTGCTTCTAAACCTGGTCCATAAAAGCCCTCTCACACCCAACCTTCATCCTCTTTCACCATCCACCATCTGGCTGAATGAAAAGGGCTCCAAGGACCTAGAGGAGTGTAGATCCACAAGGTGAGAGAAACCAGGATCCCCAGATGCATGGCAAAGAGCCCCCTCCATGCCCTGTTTAAGGAAGTGGTTGGAGGTATTTATAATTCCAGTAACAAAAAAATACTGGCACTGGAACACTTTGTTTGCCACTCATGACTTTAGACATGAGGCAGTGGGAAACCTTTGAATGGTTTTATACAAAGAAATAACATGATCAGATTTGTTTTTAAGAAAGATCAATCTGGTGGCAATACAGAGCATGGATGGAAAGGTGGCACCAAAGTGGAAGCAAGAAGAACAGAACAGAGTTTTGTACCACAGTAAAAGCAAGAAAAGATGTGTATTGGGACTAAATCATTAGCAATGGGGATACAGACCAAGGAAAAGACTGGAGTGACACCATTAGAAGTAAAGACTCATGAGAACATGGCTGGGTAAGGTAAGAGTATCAGGAGCCATATATAACTTTTGGAATCCTGGCTTTTGCAAGGTTTTGTTTGCAAGGAAAGGAAATGTAGGCAGTGAAGGTTTAGGGGACAGGCTAGTGAGCATTTTGCTTATGTTCAGCTCAACATCCAGGAAGAAGATAGTTGGAGAAGTAGGTCTAGAACTCAGAAAAAGGGATTTGAACGGAAGCTCAGATTTGAGAATTACTTGATTAATACCACTGAATCTCATAAGGCAGCCCAAGGAGAATAAGGTGAGGTTAAAACCCAGAGAACATTTAAGAGAGGAGGAAGGAGGAGAAACCAGAGGAAAACTGAGAAGGAATGGTCTGAGAGGTAGGGGAAGAATGAAGAAACAGTGACAAACAACACAGAAACCAGAGAAAGAGAGTTTAACAAGGTTGAAAATAGTTTTCAACAAGGTTAAATGCAGTAAAATGAAGTAAGAACTGAAAATTATTGATGGCTGTATCAGTCAGAGTCTATCAGGAAAAGAGAAGTCACTCCAAGTTTATCAGTCAGCTCAGGCTGTCATAACAAAATACCACAGACTGGGTGGCTTAAACAAAAGAAATTTATTTTCTCACAGTTCAGAAGGCTGGAAGTCCAAGATTAGGGTGATGGCATGGTCTGGTTCTGGTGAGGGCTTCTCTTCCTAGCTTGCAGATGGTCACCTTCTCGCTGTGTCCTCACAGGGCAGAGAGAAAGAAAGAAGAAGAAAGAAGAGGAGAAGTAGGAGGAGAAGGAGGAAGAAGAGGAGGAAAAAGAAAGCTCTCTGATGTTTCATCTTATAAGGGCACTGATACAGTTTGGATATCTGTTTCCTTCAAGTCTCATGTCGAAATTTGATCCCCGGTGTTAGAGGTGGGGCCCAAGTGGAGGTGTTTGGATCATAGGGGTAGATTACTCATGAATGGCTTGCTGCCCTCCCGAGATAATGAGTGAGTTCTCACTCTATTATTCATGCAAGAACTGGTTGTTTAAAAGAGCCTGGCACACCCTTCTCTCTCTCTTCTCTCTCTTTGCCACATGACACGCCTGCTCTCCCTTCTCCTTCCATAATGATTGGAAGCTCCCTGAAGCCTTCATCAGAAGCAAATGCTGACACCATGCCTCCTTTACAGCCTGCAGAACAATGCAAGCCAAATGAACCTCTTTTCTTTTTTTTTTTTTTCTTTTTTCCTTGAGACAGGGTCTCACTCTGTCACCTGGGCTAGAGTGCAGTGGCATCATCATGGCTCACTGCAACCTCAAACTCCTGGGCTCAAGTGATCCTCCCACCTCAGCTGAGACTACCACCACATCTGGCTAATTTTTTTTTTACTTTTTGTAGAGATGGGGTCTTGCTGTTGCCCAGGCTGGTCTCAAACTCCTGGCCTCAAGCAATCCTCCCAGCTGGACCTCCCAAAGTGCTAGGATTACAGGTGTGAGCCACCATGTCGGGCCAATGCTATAGCGTTCCCATACCAGGAATCGAACCCAGGCCTCCTGGGTGAAACCAGGAATCCTAACCACTACACCATATGGGATGAACTTCTTTTCTTTATAAATTACCCAGCCTTAGGTATTCCTTTATAGCAACGCAAACGGACCGAGACAGGTACTGATTCCCTCATGAGGGCCCTACCTCATGGCCTCATCTAAACCTAAGTACCTCCCAAAGGTTCCATCTCCAAATA
Source organism: Indri indri (assembly GCA_004363605.1). Lineage (NCBI taxonomy): Eukaryota > Metazoa > Chordata > Mammalia > Primates > Indriidae > Indri > Indri indri. The sequence continues at coordinate 5,653 of RJWJ010003540.1, read as the reverse complement.
CCATCACATTAGGGGGGCTTCAACATATAAATTGTGGGGAGGGGAGGCACAATTCAGTCCATAGTACCAGGTATTTCAAACAAAGAGAAGATAATACAGGGAAGTGGTTACACAGGTGATGGAAAAGGCAAGAAGCCAAATAGGGGATGATGGGCCAACCCAGAGATTATCAACAGCAAGAAGCCATCATCATCCCCAGAGCTACAGGACAAGGAGAGGAGTGATGTTACCTTAGCGCAGATCTGGGGTCACCCCAGCTAAAGTTGGAGCATTGTGGGATTGTCCTGCAGTAACCGATACCACAGAAGAAGGGGCTCTGTGAGAGAGCTGGAGCTAAAGAGAAGATACAGCCATCACCAGAGACAGCACCTGAAGTAGAGGGAGAGAAAGGGAGAAATAACCTGGCCTCTCTCCTACTCCTCCCTTCCGATCTTTTGCTAGAGCAAACCATAGGCCGAACCCACCTGGAAGCCAGAGGGCAATGGCAGTTGTTCCCTACAAAAGAGTTGACCAGGAGAAAGCAAAGAATGGATCTAAGAGCAAACAAGCAAATGACCTAGTCTGGCCTCATCGGGAACAGTTTCAGTGAGTTGCAATTATCTTGCAAAGTGACTAAGGAGATGGAGAGGGAGAGATAGTAGCTGTAGACATTTTTTAATAAACACAGCATGGAAGGAGAGACAAATATACAGGGCAATTGCTAGGAAAAAATGTACAAGGTCTAAGGAGAATGTTTTTAGGATGGAAGAGAACAAGTGCTGAGGTAATATACATAATAGAAAGGAACAAATAAAAGAAAAATGATACAGAGAAAGAATATTTGACAATGGGAAGACCCAGAGAAGACAGAAGTAGACTTTTGGAGAAGAAATTACATTCTTGGACATACTCGCTCATTCAGTAAATATTTATTGGGTACCAACTATGTGCCAGACACTGTTTTAAGTGCTTTTTATATACCAGTGAACAAAACAAATAAAAATTTTTGCCCTTATGGAGTTTGAATTCTAGTACAGGGAGAGATGAGAAAAATGACTTAAAGATGAGTGAACTAGTAGGATATATGGAAAAAAATTGATTGAAGTCTTGAATTAGCTAGGGTAGGGTATGTAGAGTGTTGCAATGATCCATCCCAAAATTTTGTTGGCTGCACACAATAAACATTTATTTCCCCCTCCACAACATCCAATACAGCTATCCCTAGTCAGAGAGTCCTCCTCCAAGCAGTGACTCAGGGACCAAGGATTCTTCCATTTTATGGCTTGGCCCTCTTCTAGGTCCTTAGGAGTCCTCTCCATTCCATTGGAAAATGAGGAAAACAATGGAGGGTCAAGCTTGGAAGGGTTTTACGAACCAGGCCCGGCAGTAAAATACTTACCTCGCTTCTGCCCACATTACATTGGCTGGAATTCAGTCATATGCCCATGCCAGACTGCAAGTGACGTTGAAAAATGTGTTTCCAGTAGGAAAAGAGAAATGGTGTGGTGAATAACTAACCAGTCTCTGCCACAAACCTCTTGGCCTCAATTTTCTCAAGGGTATAGTAGGGAAGGGTGAATTTGATGGAAGTTGGCTAAAAATGTGCAAGCTCAGAGACTGAGAGTGGGCTCAAAGAGAGGGAAAAAGAGTTGGAATAACTTTGAGAGAAGAGTACACCAATAAGTCAAAGGACTGAGAAGAGGCATTAAGAGATTGACCAAGACTGGAAGTCCTGAATTTGTGATGGCAACAAACAGATGTGTGATGCCCTTGAACCTCTAAACTATAAGCCTCTAAAACACAGAGCATCTAGTACCTGACACATTATAGATACTCAATGTTTCATGAGTGAATGGATGGACAAATGCAGAAAATCTTAACCAGAAAGCCACTGAGGTTGACACTAAGTCCATAAGACTCTCATTAGTCCCTAAGAGAATCTGTATCTTGGAGTCTCTACGATCCTGACCCTGTTCCTAATGGCTTGACTTAAAGGTCCTACTGATGGCAACATTTCTGTTCACTTGCTGAATGTGGAAATGGCTTCTTTTTGAAATCGCCCTATGGAAATGCTCATTCTAGAATGAGGAGTACCTTGACTTCTCAGCTACTGTCAGATAGTCTCTAAATGCAGTGAATCCCAAAGAGCCCTGCCTTAATTTACCTATTTCTCATTTCCCTAGACTTTGTGAATGAAGCCTCCAAGGAAAGCATTCTTGGAGAATTCAAATCAGGATTGCTTTATAAGCTCAAAGTACTTTTAGCACACAGTAACAACTCAGTATAGTTAGAGAAGAGGTCCCGAAAAGAGATAGTTAACAGGAATCCACAAACTGTCTCTTACACTAGCAGCTGACACTCTCTGCCTGGATTATTGGGAATCTCTGTTTGACATGGTAAGAACTGACCCCCAAAACACAACATTACCTCATTTTGTAGGTGGATCACACAAACAAAAGTGGAGACACTAGGATTAGAGGAAAGAGCATTATAGGTGAAAAAGAATTTTAAATGGTGTTGCTATAATTTTTTGACAACATAATTTAGAGGCTTTTCAGTCGAGTACATCTACACCTCAGTCCCTCTCCACCTCCTTTCCCCCGCAGTGTTGCCTTGGCTGTCAATTATTAGGAGAGAAGGCTGTTCTTTAAAGGGCTTTTAAATGGTATTAGAAATGATTGGGATCTTACCTAAAGCTCTTGAAAAAAAAGAATAAAATAATTCTTCATCTTCTACTCATGTTTCATAAAATGCAAGGTCCTATTCTGTTTCTTTATTTGTCTGTATGAAAGCTGCAAGCAAAGACTGAATACAGTTCAGTAAGTTAAGGGAGAAACTTACAGCCAGCAGTGTTTCCAGCTTATGGACTGAGGGCCCTCTCTGACTTTTTTGTGAGACAAGAGTTCAGGGAACTACACGCCTCTCTTTAGAGTCTCAGTGTTTACTGAAATGTCGCATGCAATCCTATTCTCACCGAATGCACTAAGGAACATCTTGCTATTTAAAACAGTTGCTCCATAAAAGAAAAAATCAATTCATAAAACAAATTATCCAAGTAATCACCTCCTCAACTTGTGGATTATTCCAATTTCCATCCATCAGGGTGAATGGTGATATCTGCAATTGTTGATACATCATCACCATTGGTGGTAGTGTTCATGGTGAACTTTACACCACTGCCATGAGTGTGTTACTTGCAGTTAACTGATATTCACAGTTTCTACATTTTTCTTGTGATTAACATCTTTGAGAGGGCTTTCAAAATACTCACTGGATTAGCCCTTCCCTCTTAACCACACAGCGAGGTCTTCACCTTACAAGATATTCAAAGATTGCCTGGGTGCCTCCTGACAAATCATCTCAGGAAGTGTTGTTGGGCAGGGTCCTCTTCTGTGCTTGAACAGTTTTCATGAACATTTATTGCATTGTTGTAATATTCATTTAGTTGATTGTCTTGCCCACTGGACTCCTTTAAGGAGTGATTTTATCTGATTCTCCTTTGAATCCCCACAGCTAGTCCATTAATGTGAGCAGAAAGAGCCCCTGCACTAAGAAAGGCTCATCTAACCTCCCCTCTGGAATGAGTGGGTCCCCATCTCTGGCCTGGTCCCAGCATCAGCCATGCTGGCCAACAGCAGCAGACTAGAAACAGAAAGGAACTAGAGTGTGAAATAAATTGCATACCTGTGGTGACAGGAGGGAGACAAGTTATTTCATCATCACCTTGAACACTATGCTCATAAGAGCTGTTCAGTATAAACCACACCAGTCCATCACAGCTGCTAACATGTGCAAAAGTTATCCACAGAGATAATGTTTTATTGTCCTGGGAACACAGACACGCTCCCCAAAGTGACCTTCAGAGTCATGCAGAACACAAAGGATATGATGCATTTATTACATAAACATCTAGACAGATATTCATCCATTAATTCCTTTATTCATTGAACAAATGTTTATTAAGCAGACTACCAGGTTTATGATAGGTTCTGAAGATATGGAGTTCAATGAAAGGGACCAAGTCTCTACTTTCATGATGCTTGTATTCACACAGCTAGCACCTATGTTAAAATTTATACCTGTCTTATATAACCAGGATATTTTAGGGCTGGTGATACTAGAGTTTAGCTGTTGTGGGAATCCTCTCTTCTTCATATCATCTATTTTAAAATTTGATTTATTATTAATACTTAAAGAATATGTCAAGATTATGAAACCCAAATCTTAGAGTAGAACATAGTAGATTTAAAAGATGCTTCCTCAGTTCCAGATACTTTACAAACATTATTTAATTCACTCCTCTCAATACTAGAAATTGATATTGAATACAATGTCCACATTGTACAGAATAGGAAAATAAGACTCAAAGAGGTGAGGTTGTTTTCCCCAATCCATACAAAGCTAAGATTCAAACTCAAGTCCATCTGGTGCCAATGTCTTTGCTTTTTCCACTACACCTTTTTTAAAGTGACTTTCAAATCATCCATTTTAATGCTCCTTTTTATCAAGGAAACACCGCTAAGTGCTTCTAATGTATACCTATTTGCTTCAATATTCTATTTAGTTACGCTAGTTTTATGAACTACACCTTATAATCTCCTTCTAGCTCTACAATCAATGTGAGTATTAAATGGATTGAACATCTGCCCTCAGCATTATTATTCTAGATAGGAAAATGATTACCAAATTCATGCCTATGAGTTCACCTTTCAACATTCATTTAATCAAGATGAGTAATTACCCTAGCGGGCAGTAATTAGCTAATTAGTAAAACTAGTTAATACAAATAGCATATTAATATAACCAAATAAATGCTAGTTTAATTTTTATAATTATTATGGCATATAGGTCTACCTGATTTTTTTAGTAAAAGACATAATTTCTGGGCTACGTATTGCACAATTTCCACTTGCATGTGGAAATGCCTTTTGACATCTGTGACCCTGCAGAGTAAAAACGAGATTGAGACAATTATCTCGGGTACTGAAGCAAAAGCCTGCTTGCACTAAAATTATCTGCCTAGTCTTTGCCTGATTTTCTCTAAATGGTTGCTCCATTTTTTTTTGAAAAAAATAAGAGCCATCCTATAGCATTGTACCTAAATATCTTTCTCTGCTTAGAAAATGAAAATACAGTATTATAAGAATAATTTATTCTGGATAGACAAACAGCTGTGCACATATGCAGAGTATTCTCTGATTCTGTAATATAATCCTAGGCTTGATACTTATCTCCCCCAAGAGAAAAGATTTATCTTTACCAATGTCACCCTATGGATTCCCCACTCTCACATACACACACACATGCATGCAACAAACACACAAAAACCTAAACCAACTGTAATAAATAAATATATTCATGAGAAAAAGTAAATATCTCTTAACATTATGGTACATGCACACACACACATATACACACACAACACTAATCTATGTCTGTATTTCTGGTGGCAGATATTATTTTTTTATTTTTTTATTTTTTTGAGACAGAGTCTCTCTCGCCTGGGGCGAGTGCCGTGGCGTCAGCCTAGCTCACAGCAACCTCAAACTCCTGGGCTCGAGCAATCCTACTGTCTCAGCCTCCCGAGTAGCTGGGACTACAGGCATGCGCCACCATGCCCGGCTAATTTTTTTCTATATATATATTTTTAGCTGTCCAGTTAATTTCTTTGTAT
>RJWJ010003539.1:0-85043 GCA_004363605.1 Indri indri | reverse complement strand
TCTATGCAAACTACAATCAATGACAGTGGGAACAACCCCATAGCTGATAATAGTGCCTTCCAACTCAAGGAATTAGGGAGTGGTGGATTCGTATTCACAAGTACAATCCACCAGCTTGGAGATTAAGCTGGGGGACCAAATTCACTACAATCCATTGGAAAGAGGTGAAGACAACAGGTCAGAGGTAACCCAAGAGGTTTATCAAACCTGCTGAAACACCCCAAAGGCAACCCAGGACCACCACTTCTCTCCCTAGCATGGTCAGGTATTAATCTTCGGGGACTCAGAGACAGAGCCATAAGCCAGCCCTAGCACCCACAGCTCTTGATTAAAAGGCCAAAAGAGAAGGATTCAGCAAAAAAACTCTGGAAATGTCAAAAATTAGGGTGAAAGGACACCCCCAAAAGAAACAGATGAAGAATTTTGATTATGAATTGTAAGAAAGCCCAGTGAAATACAAGAGAAAATAGAAACCCAACACAAAGAAGCCACAAAAACAATGCAGGAAATGAATGAAAAATTCTCTAAAGAAATTGAATTATTAAAGAAAAACTAAACAGAAATTCTGGAAATGAAAAATGTATTCAAGGAATTACAAAATGTAGTGGGAAGCTTTAAGAATGGGCTAGATCAGGCAGAAGAAAGAATCTCAGAGCTTGAAGATAACACCTACGAGCTAAGCAAATCAGTCAAAGAGAAAGAACAGAGAAATAAGAGGAAGGAACACCTACAGGAAATGTGGGATTATGTAAAGAGGTCAAACATAGGAATCATAGGCATCTCTGAGGGTGAAGAAGAAAATACACAAGGGCTGGATAATTTATTTAAGGGAATAATTGAGGAAAATTTCCCTGCCCTTGCTAAAAATCTGGATATCCAGGTCAAAGAAACACACTGGACTTCTGGGAGAGTCATCATGAAGAGGCAATCACCACAACACAGTCATTAGGCTGGCCAAAGTAAACACAAAAGAGGCACTCCTATAAGCAGTAAGGTGAAAACAGCAGGTAACTTACAAAGAAAAATCTATCAAACTAATTGCAGACTTCTCAACTGAGACCTTATAAGCCAGAAGGGATTGGGGACCCATCCTCAGTTTTCTAAAACAGAATAATGACCAGCCTAGAATTTTGTATCATGCAAAACTAAATTTCAAATATGAGGGAGAAATAAAGACTTTCTTGGACAAGCAATTGTTGAGGGAATTTGCGAAGACCAGACCTGCCTCGCAGGAAGTACTCAGACCTGCATTATATAGTGATCAGCACAATAGACACCCACCAGTATAACATCATCCAAAAGCTAAAGTTCAGAGTCCAGATGCCACAGTGGCTCAAGAGGTAAAACAAATCAATAAGGGTTTTCCCAACAGGATGAACAGAAATCCACCCCATGTATCAGTTTTTTCAATAAATGTGAATAGCTTGAACTCCCCATTCAAGAGACATGGGCTGGCTGAATGGATTAAAAAATACAAGCCAAGTATCTGTTGTCTCCAGGAAACACATCTAACCCACAAGGATTCATTTAGACTCAAGATAAAAGGATGGAAAACAATATTCCATGCAAATGAAGGCTGGTGTTATCATATCAGATAACATAGACTTCAAATTAACTAAAGTAAAGAAAGACAAAGATAGTCACTATATAATGGTGAAGGGAACAATTCAACAAGAAGACTTAACAGTCCTAAATATTTATGAACCTAACACAGGAGCACCCAGATTCATAAAGCAAATCCTACTCAATCTAAACAAAATGATAAACAGCAGCACCATAATAGCTGGGGCCTTCAACACACCACTGACAGAACTGGATATATCCTCCAAAGAGAGAATAAGCAAAGAAACAATAGACTTAAACAAAACTCTAGAACAAATGGGCCTAACAGACATTTGCAGAAGGCTACCCAAAAACTACTGGATATGTATTCTTCTAATCAGCTCATGGAACATTCTCTAAGATCGATCACATCATAGGCCACAAAACATGTCTCAACAAATTTTAAAAAGTAGAAATTATATCATGTGTCTTCTCAGACCATAGTGGAATAAAATTAGAAATCAATTCCAACAAAAACACTCATCTCTACACAAAGTCGTGGAAAATAACTTATTGCTGAATGATAGTTGGTTCAAGGAGGAGATAAAGATGGAAATCAAAGGATTCTTCAAGAAAAATGATAATGTGGACACAAGTTTTCAAAATCTGTGGGATGAAGCAAAAGCAGTTCTGAGAGTAAAACCCATAGCCTTAAATGCCCATATCTAAGAGACAGAAAAATCACAAATCAACAACCTAATGAATCATCTCAAGGAACTGGAAAAGGAAGAGCAAACCAATCCCAAACCCAGCAGAAGAAAAGAAATAACCAAGATCGGAGCAGACCTAAATGAAATTGAGAATAAAAGAATTATACAGAAGATTAATAAAAAAAAAAAACTTGGTTCTTTGAAGAAGTAAACAAAATTGAGAGGCCTCTTGCTAGATTAACCAGAAATAGAAAAGAAAAGACTCTAATAAGCTCAATCAGAAATGAAAAAGGAGAAATGACAACTGATATCACAGAAATACAAAATACCATCTCTGAATACTGTAAAAATCTCTGTACTCATAAACTTGAAAATGTGGAGGAAAATTCTTGGAAACACACAACCTCCCTAGGCTCAATCAGGAAGAAATAGAACTCCTGAACAGACCAATATCAAGCACCAAAATTGAAGAAGCAATAAAAAATTTCCCAATAAAAAAAGTCCCAGACCAGATGATTTCACACCCAAATTTTACCAAGACTACAATGAAGAACTGGGACCTATACTGCAGAAATTATTCCATGACGTTGAGAAGGAAGGAATCCTCCCCAACTCATTCTATGAAGCCAATGTGACCTTGATACCAAAGCCAGGGAAGGATACAACAGAAAAAAAGAAAACTACAGGCCAATATCTCTTATGAATATAGGTGCAAAAATTCTCAATAAAATCTTAGCAAACTGAATTCAGCTGCACATCAAAAAAATAATTCGACATGACCAAGTGGGCTTCATCCCGGAGATGCAAGGATGGTTCAACATACACAAATCTATAAATGTAATTCACCACATAAATAGAAGCAAAAAAATAGACCATACAATCCTCTTAATAGACGCAGAAAAAGCATTCAACAAAATTCAGCACCCTTTTATGATAAGAATGCTTAACAAAATAGGCATAGATGGGACATATGTCAAAATTATAAAATCCATTTACAATAAACCCACAGCCAACATCATACTGAACAGGGAAAAATTGAAAACATTCCCCCTTAAAACTGGAACCAAACAAAGTTGGCCACTATTACTGCTTCTATTGAACATAGTGCTGGAAGTCCTAGCTGGAACAATCAGACAAGAGAAAGATATCAAGGGTATCCAAATGGGGAAGGAAGAGGTCAAATTATTGCTCTTTGCTGACAATATGATCTTATATCTAGAAAACCCCAAAGATTCAACCAAGAGACTTCTGGAATTGATAAATAAATTCAGCAAAGTCTCAGGTTACAAAATTAATGTACACAAATCAGTAGCTTTCATATATGCCAATAATAGTCAAGCTGAGAATCAAATCAAAGACACAATAACTTTCACAATAGCAACAAAGAAAATAAAATACCTAGGAATATATTTAACTAAGGAGGTGAAAGACCTCTTTAGGGAGAACTACAAAACACTGAGGAAAGCAATTACAGAGGATGTAAACACATGAAAAATCAGATCATTCTCATGGATTGGCAGAATCAACATTGTTAAAATATCTATACTACCCAAAGTGATTCACAGATTCAACGCAATCCCCATTAAAATACCAACATCATTTTTCACAGATCTAGAATAAATTGTCCTATGCTTTGTATGGAACCAGAAAAGACCCCAAATACACTGTTAGTGGGATTGCAAACTACTACAACATCTATGGAAAGTAGTATGGAGATACCTCAAAGAACTAAAAGTAGAACTACCATTTGATCTAGTAATCCCACTACTAGGTATTTACCAAAAGGAAAAAAAGAAATTTTATGAAAAAAAGCCACTTGCACTCCAATGTTTATAGCAGCACAATTCACAACTGCAAAGATGTGGAAAAACCCAAGTGCCATGAATACATGAATGGATTAATAAAATGTGGTATATGTATACCATGGGGTACTACTGAGCCATAAAAAAATGATGATCTAGTATCTTTTGTAACAACCTGGACCTGAAGACCATTCTTCTAAGTGAAGTATTGCAAGAATGCAAAAACAAATACCACGTGTACTCAATACTAAATGGGAACTACTGAGTCAGCACTTATGTGCACATATGGAAGTAAAGCTCAACGGAAATCAAGTAGCTGGGCGAGAAGAGGAGGGGATGCGTAAATTCACACCTGATGTGTGTAATGCCCACTATCTGAGTGAAGAGCACACTTACAACTTTGGCTCAAACTGTACAAAAGCAAATTATGTAACCAAAACCTGTGTACCTCCATAATAGTCTGAAATAAAAAAATGAAGTTCAAAAAAATTGGGTTCAGACTCTTCATTTACTAATAGCTATTTGGCAAAATTACAATTTACCTTTATCTGTCAAACGTTAATAAAACTTTGTTCAATAAGAAAACAGGAACATCTAGGGGAGAGTGGAGGAATGTTTTCCATGGGGATAAATTATAAATATTTGCAAAACTTTCCTAAAGACATTTGTCTTCTGTACTTACAGCCTGACTTATTTTTCTGAATGCTTCCTCTGAGTATGAATTCCTCAGGGATATTTTTTTCTCTTGTCTTTAGTGGAAAAAGCTACTATCCGACCAGCTAAAAGCATGGACTCGCTGTGTTCAGTGCCTGTGGAAGGTGAGATTTTACAATTAGTTTCTGAGCTGGGGATCACACCTGGGAGACGAGCTCACACCAGATTTGCCTTTATAACATGCTGTGCCTGCTTATCTGCAGTCATGATCGCTCACAGTCACCTAGTCCCAAACGCCTCCCTGACCCTTCCCAAACTCTAGCCCTTGCCACACACAGCTCCCCTACTATCACAGGGGTAGGTCTGAAGAGCCTTTCTCTGTCTCCAGCCTTCCTCTAGCCACAGCTGGAGTCCACAGCTGCTTTTCATTCAAACTTGTAGCAGGTAAAAGGTCAACACGTTAAAAATGAAGGCAGACAAGGCTTCCCCTTTGGGCAGAAAAAAAAGCCAAGCATTGGTTTATGTAGATGCTTATATGTCTTGAATTTGGATGTTTCCATAGGTATTGGCTTCATAGTGCTTTTCAGGTCATGATTTCGAGTTAAGTTTGTTCATTCATTCATTCATTCACTCATTTGTTATTTATCAATAAACATTGATTAGGCGCGCCAGCTACGTGTCAGGCATGTGCACACTACCATATACTTTGTTGGAGTAGATGTTTGTGCACTTGCACACAAGGTGACACCCATCATCATAACAACACGTAGCCACCTTTGTTCTTACAGCTCTAGCCTTAAGGGCTGACTTGCCTGTACAATCTCTCTTTTTAAGTAACCAACAAGTACCATTACCAGTTACAAGGCAAAGGACTTATCTGGCAACAGACTGTTAAAACTCCTCTATATTTATCCCATGACTTTCCAACCCCTTTAATATAAGACATTTTTATCTTTGAAAAATGAGACAGCCTGAAGCAATACAGGAAATCTTTAGAACAACTTTTTATGGGATTTTGGGGTTTTTGGTTTTTTGTTTTTTTTGTTTTTTGCCTTATATGGATCCTAAGAACAACGTTTAAAATAATTCCAAACTTGTATAATACTCAGTGAGATCTTTTTAAGCTAACTGGATAGTTTTAGAATTTTCTCACTTTTATATTCATCCATTTGCTTTTTTGTTTGTTTTTTGAGTCAGGGTATCTCTCTGATGCCCGGGGCTGGAGTACAGTGGCATCATCATAGCTCACTGCAACTTCAGACTCCTGGGCTCAAGTGATCCTCCTGACTCAGCCTCACAAGTAGCTGGGACTACAGGTGCACACCACCACACCTGGCTAATTTTTCTATTTTTCATAGAGACGGAGGTCTCACTCTTGCTCAGGCTGGTCTCGAAATCCTGGCCTCAAGCGATCCTCCCGCGTCGGCCTCCCAGAGTGCTAGGATTATGGGCGTGAGCTACCAAGTCAGGTCCCATTTGCTTTTGTTTTGAAACCTCTTTGGTCAGTTCTTGCCCGGGTTTGCAGGACTTAATATTTCAAAATATAGGTCATTATGCTATGACTTAAGTGAGTATTGGGCAGCTCATCTAACCTCTGAGTCTTGCTGTCCTCATGTGTTAAAGGACATAATTACACTTCCCTTACAGGGTGGTCGTAAGAATTTTAAACATAATGTTCCATAAGATGTTCAGCATAGTGCTTAATACCAAGTTAGAAATTATTTTCTAGATCTCTTGCAACTCACAAGTCATCTCCAAGCTTATTTACTTCCCATGCAGACTTTTTTCTGTTTGCCTTCATTTCTAAGTCAGTTAAGAACTCACTGCTCATCGCTATGCTTCCGAACATTCAGTTAATTTACATTCCCAGTTTCTCATCCTCTGAATCAACAGGAAGAAGTCTGGGCAAAGAGGGGAGAGGTCTAGCTGAGAACAGCATTCGTTTCCTTGCTGGGAAATCAAACCCCTGTCTGGGTCCATCTGCCAGAGAAGACTTAAAACAATAACTTTTGCAGTTCTGAAATAAAACAAGATTTTGTTATTTTTCCCTTTTTGTCTTCTTCATTTTGAGCAACCATCATTCTACCATCTCTTATCTGTTTCTTTATTTTTTTCATGATCTACACTTAATGCCTGGTAGATGATAGCTAGCTCTGTTTAACAATATTGGCAATGACCTTCTTTTGGAAACTGCTCTGACCTGCAGAGTTTAAAACTGATATATATGTCACAACAGCAAATGGTCCTGCCAGAGCATCATGCCAAAATTCTGCGCATATGAGAAAATGCTTTCCCTTGTCAACCAAATGTTAGGTACCTGTCTTTATTTGGTTGGCTATGCTGCTATTAGAATGCTGTGCCTCTCCGATATTCAAATATTGTGTGTCTGCCCTTCCTGAAGGCCAAGCAGTCGTGCACGTGCCTAGCCTGCTGACATGTGCTTGTTCTTTTTCGCCAGGAAAAGAAACCAAGGGAAATTTCAATCGAACAGTCACCACTGGTGGATTTTTCATTCCAGCAACAAAAATGCACTCGACCAGCACTGGCAGCTCATGTGACCTGAGCAAGCAGGAGGGAGAATGGGGCCAGGAGGGGATGCCTGTGGGGGCTGAGGGTGGCTTTGATGTGAGCAGTGACCGGAGCCAACTCCAGGGTGCTCAGGCCCGGCCCCCACCCGAGCAGCTGAAGGTGTTCCGGCCCATTGAGGATCCTGAGAGTGAGCAAACAGCCCCAAAGATGCTGGGCATGTTCTACACCTCGAACGACAGCCCCAGCAAATCCGTCTTCACCAGCAGCCTCTTCCAGATGGAGCCCTCCCCCCGTCATCAGCGCAAGGCGCTGAACATCTCCGAGCCCTTTGCTGTGTCTGTGCCACTCCGTGTCTCAGCTGTCATCAGCACCAACAGCACCCCATGCAGAACACCCCCGAAGGAGCTGCAGTCTCTTTCCAGCCTGGAAGAGTTTTCTTTCCAGGGGTCAGAGAGTGGAGGTTGGCCAGAAGAGGAGAAGCCACTGGGAGCTGAGACTTCTACAGGTAAAGCAGGGGAGAGAAGGTTCTTTCCATTGCAAGAAATAAAAAACAGACTTTAATTTACTTAAACAGAGTTTGCAATGCAATGTAGTGAAGTGGTTAAGATTGTGGCCTCTAGAGCCAGAGAGCCTGGGTACAAATCCAGGCTCTGCCATTTTGCTTTGTGATCTTCAGCAGGTTAACGAGGGCCGGGCACAGTGGCTCATGCCTGTAATCCTAGCACTTTGGGAGGCCAAGGCAGGAGGATCACTTGAGCCTAGGAGTTCAAGGTTACAGTAAGTTGTGATGGTTCCACTATACTCCAGCCTGGACAACAGAGCAAGACCCTGTTTCTAAAAAAAAAATTCAAAAAGACAGCAGGTTAAGTTTAACCACTCTGTACCTCAATTTCTTAATCTGTAAAATGGGAATAATGATGTTAATAATCATACCTTCTTCATAAGTTTGTTGAGAATATTAAATCAATTGATACATATAAAGCTCTCAGAACAGTGTCTAAAATATATGGTAAGCACTCAATAAATGTTACCTATCACTATTTTATTCGTGCACATAGTGAGAAGGCAGGAGGGAAAGCTCACAAGATGGAATGCAGAGCTGCAGAACTGAAACTGGGGATTCAACTCTTCCAGACTCATTCTCTCTCCATCTACACATCCGCATTTCTGCTTCATATCCACGGAGAACATGCTAGCAACCTTAGCAATGAGAAAGAGCATCTTTCCCCCAGTTTCCTTGCAGGGAGGATTCTGTCTGGTTCACATGCCCAGCCTTGAACCAGTCACTGTTGCCACACTAAGAGTGTCTGAGATTGGCCAGACTTGGGTCTCTGGGCATGCCCGAAGTGAGGAGGAGTTCTGTGACCAACCAAACAGGAGCCACATAAAATGGAAGTAGGAAGAATCCCAAAGGAAAATATGGCTGATGGTCAAATCAACTAGTGTTTGTTGTGGTTTAGGAATGTTTCTTTCCAGTGAATATTAGCTAGTTATTTTTTAGCACCTGTTATGTTGTCAGGCACTTTTCTTAGTGTTCTACACATACTATCTCATTTCTCCTGACAATAATCCTGTGAGTTATAGGTAGTTACTATTATCCCCATTTGCTTGGAGAGGAATAAGTAATTTGCCCAATGGCTCATAGCAAGAAAGTGGAAAAACCAGGATTTTAATCCAGACTTACAAATCCATACTTGCAAGCACTCCACCATGCTCCCTCATGTGTTTGCTGCGGGCTATGGAGTCACATAGACAGGATCCATTCCCCCCAGTGAGCTCACACACTGGGAAGGGAAACTGAAACTCTGCACTGAAGTTCAGCACAGGGTCAGCCTGTGGAAATAGCATAAAAGCCTCCTCCAGCTTTTTGGAATGAGGGACGGCCTAGGTACCCAAAGTATCATGTGTCATGACAGAGGTGTTCGGAGGGGACCGCAAAGGCACGAAGGAGAGGCAATCCTCTCAGGAGGGTTCTGGGAAGATTTAGAAGAGGTGACATTAAGGGTGGGCCTTCATAAATGGGTAGGATTTCTCCCTACACAAAAGATGACATAGGGCATTCTGGGCTGAGAGGCAGCTAAAGGCTGTAGGAAGTGTGTAGGTTTTGGAACCCAACTGGGCTGATTCGGAGGCCAGCTTTACCACTTTTTGGCATTTTGACAGCGGGTGATTTTGGAGCCTATTTCTCATCAACAGCGGAGGCTCCTATCCCAAAGGCTGTGGTGAGGTCTGAATGGGGCAATGTCCTTAAAATACCTACCCATGGTCTGGCTCTGAAGATGCTCAATGAATGTTAATCCTGTTTCCTCCCCTTTCCCTTCATGATGGGTGCACAGGTGAGCAAAAGGCAGAGGCATCAAGTGATGCCTGGTCTGGAGAATGGTCCGTGGGTGGTGTGGGTGATGCAGGATAAGGGGAGGGGAGGAGGTGAAGCCTTTGAGGAAAACACTGTTTCCAAAGGCTTTTGGGAGACTGGTTATCCTCTTCAAAACTGGGGGTCACTGGGCCCCACAGACAGACCGGGGACAATGTATTATCCTTTTTTCCCCTCTCTCTTTCTCTCTGTAAATAAGAATACCCAGTCTATGTTAACTTGACCTGGGAAAGACACTAATGGAAGCCACAGCCTGCCTTCCTGCCATGACTAGTGGGTGGTGGGGGCAGAATGAGGGACCTTGTGGGGGGCGGCTGCGTAGACATGGGACCCGGGGCAGAAGCGAGCAGCTGAAAGGCTCAGGGACAACAGGTCCCTGCACTCTGCTGTCTGATGGGGGCAGGTTAACTTAAACTTCCTATCTCCATCCATGATTATTCCAAACAGAGAACTTCGCCTTCATTACTAAACTATTTTTCTTTCTTTGAGCAGTAGCAGTGGGTAAAAGAAAAAGAATTAAAGACAATTTTCCAGGTTACCTAATTAAAATTTTTAATCGCTCTAGTCAAAACAATGCTCCACTTTTGGCTAATCTAGGTGAAATGCCAATACGGCCCAAGGGGTAAGAGGTACCAAGGAAGTAGTGCACGTTAACTGAAGTGCTGATAATGAGATCATTGACTGCTCCAAGTGAAAAGTTTAAAGGATTAATCTATGCAACCATTATAATTGATTATCTGACTTTTACCTGATTCAAGGGTATAACTCGCTAACCTAATTCTCAGCCAGGGAGAAAAAGGACCACAAACCTGATCCTTCTGAAAGTGAAGGACGAATTTATGGGCTGACTTAAAAGCTACAACAAACACTCTCTGCATCCCCATTTAGATATTCTTATTAGAGAAAGATTAGAATAACCACATAGCTTTAAGGAAACTTGATAAATGAAAATCCATAATTTCTCTAAGAGATGTTAGGAGTTGCCTCATTCTTTTACTGAAGAATTTACAATAGAATTTTCTTAACTGGTTATATTTCAGTGCATCTGAAGTAGATTCTACCTACAAAAATTTGTTTTGCCCTTTTTTAAATGTTGTTTTGTTTGGTTTTGTTTTTTAACCAGGAGCAAGCCTATCTCATAAACCCATGGTTCTATTAGTTCAGACACAGGCTAAGTTGCTATAACATAGAAAACTAAAAATACAGTGACTCAAATAAGATAGAAGTTTATTTCTACCTCACATCTAGGTCCAGAGGAAGGAGGCCGTGCTCTAGGAGAGCATCTGGGGTTCCAGGCTCCTTCAGCTGTACCCAAGGGTGTTACCCTTATCCACGAGGTCAAAGTGGGCTCAGCCCTCCCATGTCCACATTCCCACCCACGAGAGGGGGATAAGAGGAGGAAGCCAAGCAGCTTCCACCCAAGGATGCCACCCGGAAGCTGCACACATCACTTCCACTCCATCCCATCTGCCAAACTTATTTCACATGGCCATACCTACCTTCAAGAGAGGCTGAAAAATGTTGTCACTAGCTGGACAGCCATGTGCCCAGCTAAAACTTGGATGGTGGGAGAGGTTCTAGCTCTAAATAAAGAAGATAATGGATATTGGGGGACAATTAGCAGTCTCTGCCTCCATGATCACCCACTTTGGGCATTACGTGTCCCATGCCGGGAACCTAACAATGCCCTTTCCTTTTGAGCTATAGAGATTCTTTTGTAGGTTAGAAACAGCCACCAAATCTGTCAACCAACAAAAATTTGTTGGACTCATAGGCCCTTAGCAGGTAATTTTTAGGAATAGTTACTGACTCTGTTCTTGAGGAACTTACCCAAGGACAGAAGCCACGTAAATGTGGAAAGATAATAGTAAACTGATTATTGGGCACCACATAGGTAATAACACTGAAAACTTCAAGATGGGAAGGAAGGAGAGATTGGTCTGGGGGTGGTCTGGGAAAGCTACAAGGAGGTGGAGGCACACGCCTGTACTCCTAGCTACTCAGGAGATTGTGGCAGGAGGATCAACTGCACAACAGCACTCCAGCCTGAGTGATAGAGTGAGACCCAGTTTAAAAAAAAAAATTACTAATGCATTTACCCTTTCACTCAGAAGTTTGACTTCCAAGAATTTATTTTAAATAAATAGCTACACAAGTACAAAATGATGTACGTATAGCATGGCATCATTTGTAATAGTGGAAGACTGGCAATGCCTGTCTCATTAGAATACTGGTTGGATAACTAGGGTGCATCCACACAATGAAGTCCTGCAGAGCCCATAGCTTTGCGGGCCCTGCACGACTTTCCTCCAAACCCCTGCGCATCTCTGGGGGACAGTTTCTGTGCACATAGAAGACATCCTATCCCAAGTGTCTGCCTTGTGTTTCTAGTTTTCTGCCTCAGACTTTTTTTCTAAAGGGAGAATATCACTCAGTCCTTGCTTAGGACAGCCCAGAAGTAGAAAGAATTAACTGGGGCAGCCCTCAACTAATACAGGCCAGGAATCAGTGGATAAATGGCCCAGCCTCATACCCTTTGGAGGGATTATTGTGGGGCACACTCCACCTAGCTCCTCAGAGGAGGAGCTGAGTCCCAGTTGCTCACAGTGGTAACCAGCTCAACACCATGCTCTTTACTGATTTCACCTCCATCCCTGTCTCGCTTCTTCATTTCTGCTTCCTGTGACCACCTTCCAAATAAGCCCTCTGCTGCTAGGATCTTGTTTCAGGCTCTGCTTTGAGGGAAACCCAGACTAGGCCACATCCTAAAGAATGAGCAGTCTCCCTGTCTACTAACATGGCATGCATGGACTTCAAGAAATGTTAAGTGAGAAAATGTAAAGCAAACAACCATGTATATCATCTGGTATATTTTATGTAATAAGAGTAGGAGATAAAAATATATACAGTACAAGTATCTGTGCAAAAATAAATTATTGGCCTGGAGCAATGGATCACCCCTGTAATCCTAGCACTCTAGGAGGCTGAGGTGGGAGAATTGCTTGAGGTCAGAAGTTCGAGACCAGACTGAGCAAGAGTGAGACCCCATCTCTACAAAAAATAGAAAAATTAGCCAGGTGTGGTGGTATGTGCCTGTAGTCCCAGCTACTCAGGAGGCTGAGGCAGGAGGATTGCTTGAGTACAGGAGTTTGAGGTTGCAGTGAGCTATGATGACACCACTGCACTCCAGCCTGGGCAATAGAGTGAGACCCTACCTCTAAATAAATAAAGAAAATGAACAAATAAACTAATGAAAGTGGTTACCCATAAGAGACAGTGGGAGTGTGGAATGGGGTGAAGCAGCAGGGATGAACACATGGAGGGTGACCAAGGACAGATAGGCCTGGGAAGGCTCCAAAGAAGTATTGTCTTGAAGAATGGATTAGATCAGAACCGCAAGGACCAGAGTAGAAGAGTACAAGGCCCAGTAGGGGGAGTGGTAGGAGAAGGGCGAACACGTGGCTGGACCGGAGTGAGGAGGTCTTTTTATAGACAGTGGGCCCTCTGTATCCATGGGTTCAGCATCCTTGGATTCAACCAACTGCTGGTCAAAAATATTAAAGAAAAGAACTGCATCTGTACTGTACATGTACAGACTTTTTTCTCATCATTATTCTTTAAGCGATACAGTATACCAACTATTTACATAGCAGTTACATAGTATTTTATATTATAAGCAATCTAGAGATGATTTAGAGCATATGGGAGGCTGTGCATAGATTCTATGCAAATTCTACACCATTTTTTATAAGGGACTTGAACATTTACAGCTTTTGGCATCCATGGGAGGTCCTGGAACCAATTGCCCATGGATACTGAGGGATGACTATAATCTTAACTTTCAAACTCTGTAAATGTTTTACATATTCAAAGATAAAATTGGATTTTAGGAAATAAAGCCATTACTAAGTAATGGGCAAAAGCAAATAGCACTATTATCAATTCTGAAGCATTATTCAGACATCAGGAAGCCGGCTCTAAGTCTGACTGAGCGCAAGGCTGGCACTGTGGTGAGATACCTCGGAGTCAAGTCACCAGTGTGACCGATGGCAATGAGCAGAGTTTGTTCTTAGCCAATAAACTTTTCTGAGCTTCTGCTGTATGTCAGACACTGCTTTTTCTCCGTCTTCTACTTTATCCTCACACGGGCCCTGCAAAGCAAGTATTATGATGCCTTTGTACCAAGATTACAGGTTTCACTGAGACTAGAATTTGAACCTAGGTTTCTTTAATTCCACTGTCAATCATATTACTAACATTTATTGAAGGCCTGCTATGTGCCAAGCACTACCCTAGGTATTTCATTTTTATTGCATACTGTGAAAAGCTCCTTACGCAATGAAATGGGGCCTTACTTCATGCAAGGCAATAGAGGCCGAACTTGAGATCTGCATTCCTCTTCCTGATCTCAGTAAATGTTTAAGATCAGAGCCAAATCACTGAGAATATATCTAAATTGACTATAGATAACCCCCTTGGCAAGAGTCACACAAGAAGCTGCCAATCATAATTATAAGACATCTTTGCAGCAAGGTGTGAATAATAGATTTTTGTGACCTTGGGCACAGAACTTGACTTCTCAGAGCCTATTTATTTGTGAAGTGAAAGATTGGGCTAGAACAGGGTTTCTCAACTTCAGCACTATTGACATTTTGGGCTGTATAATTCTTTAATGTGGGGACTGTCCTGTGTGTTGGAGAATATTTAGCAGCATCCCTGGCTTCTGTTCACTAGATGACAGTAGTACTCCCCCTTCTCAATGCTGTGACAACCAAAAATGTCTCCAGACATTGCCAAATATCCCCTGGGGGGTGGGGGAGGTAGGAGCAAAATGGCCCCTAGTTGAAAACCACTAGATTAGATGACCTTCAAGGTCCCTCCCATCTCTGACAATCTGTGACTCTGGGACCTGAGGCCAGGACAGTACTAGGAGAAAGGAGTAAAGAATGTATGGGACAGCCATACCTGGTGGCTCACACTTGTAATCCTAGCACTTTGGGAGGCTGAGGTGGGAGGATTGCTTGAGGCCAGACGTTGGAGGTTGCAGTGAGCTATGACCATGTCACTGCACTCCAGTCCAGACAACAGAGTGAGACCCTGTCTCAAAAAAAAAAAAAAAAAAAAAGAAAAAAGAAAAAAGAATGCGTGAGGCAGTGAGTGAGCTGCGAGAATTTCCTCCATCTTTATGAAGCAGGATCAGGAGACAGGACAGTGCCTATGTTGGGAGCAGTCACCCTTGAAATGAAGTCTCCTTTAACTGGTAACTCACATGTTCCTTGCAGCCTCTGTACCTAAGAAGGCAGTTCTTGAGGATGCCAAGCCAGTACCTGAAGCAGTGGGGACAGCAGAATGCGGCAAAGGCCTTTCCCTGGAGCCAGGCACCCAGCTGGAGGAGAAAACCTCGGAAGTCTCTTTGGGCTCTCAACATTCCAGTGAATTAGAGAAGAGGCCAAATCCAGAGAAGGTGGTGGAGGAAGGACGAGAGGCTGGCCAGGAGGAGTCCAGCGCTCTGCCAGAGAGCCCCAGGGCCAGAGCCGAAGCTGTGTTTCTCCATGAGATGGTAAGGTGGACTCACTGCCTGCTCCAGCCAGGTAGTCATCCCAAGGGCTCTTGCTACAATTTAAAGTAGATTTATAAAAAAGAAAAAAATTTTTTTTTTTTTTAACAATTAGTTCCTGCCAAAGAGGGTTCAAGTGACAAACTTCTAATCAGGTCTGGGATTTGTTTTGCAGTAGACTTTTCTGAAGTCCTGCAGTGACGGGGAGGAAACATCCAGCTCAGATTCCTCAGGACAGACTCAACTCTAAATATTTCTAACCTGAGGTTACCATAAACCAGTAACATGTCCTCAGAATGTAACAACATTCAGTCCCAGAAGCAGCACAAAACCTGCTTGTCATCCCAGTCCCCAATACGATGATCATTCACAGGGTCCAGCCCTCTTCCTCCAGACATATTGGGTGGCCAGTTGTCCATGATTGTTTCTAAAACCTGAAAGATTTCCAGGATCCATTTCTCCCTGCTGTAGCTTCTGGAGAAGTTAAAATATAATGCCAGAGCTTACTGAACCTTGTCCACTTTTTAGAGGTGGAATTTTCTAAGAAGGTTTTTATGGAATGTCTTTAAATAGAAGGTGTGAGGAGGTTTTCCAGGGACACCTGGGGAGGAGTCCTGTATTTGGGAGGCAGCTCTGTGATCAGAGGAGGGTGCCAAAGGGGGAAAGGAATCTCTTTGCCTTTTAGCTTGCTTCCAGAGACTTGGTTTTTAGAACATGCACAAAAGGACCATGTGCTGGGAGTTAGAGCAGAGCTTGGTGACATGGTGACCTCAAGAGGGCTGAGTGAGGGTCCTTATAAGATGTGTTTGCATTTTTTAAAGGGAAAGGATGCAGAGATTCATACGGGGATTGGATTCTTATGTGGAGGGCCCAAATATGAATGCCATTGTTTTGAGAAGTAGATAAAGTTAGTGCCGGAAAGAAACCAGGGTGGATTCAAGTGAACAAGTAAAGGCATCCATCCATTCATTCAAAACGTGTAGTAAACACCCACTTTGTGCCAGGCATGATGCTGAGCAGTGAGGTCACTGTAGTGAACAAGACTGTCACCATCCCTGCCTTCTTGGAGCTAACACCCTAGTAGGGGAAAGGACATTGAACAAGTAATTTCTGGGGTGCCATGGAAGCTTGGAGTGCTGTGGAAGCATATAGCAGGAGGACCCAACCTAGTGGCAGGGGGTGCCACAGGGACCAGGGAGGGCTTCTCAGAAGAACAGGTATTTAGGTTGAGAACTACCTGTAAGAAAGGGGTAGGGTGCGGGATAGGAAGGGAGAGAATTCCAGGCAGAAAGAATAAGATGTGCCATGAATCTGGGATGGGAAAGAACATAAAACATTTCAAGGAATGGGAACAAGGCCAGGATAGCTGGGCTGGAGAACGTGAGACTCAGAGGGACACAGGAGTCACGTCAGCCAGGATAGCTTGGAAGGATCTGGGGATTAACCTAAGGGCAGTGGGAAAGCATATGAGATGTTCAGAATTTTGTGTTTAAAGGGTGAGGAGCATGGCTTGGAGAAGGGCAGGAGAGGAGACACGAATGCCAGTTAGGAGGCTAGTATGTGGCAAGCCAGGTGAGAAAAGATGGTGGCATGGGCTGTTGTGGGGCCACGAGGTCAGAAGTGGAAGGATGCAAGAGCCATTTAGAAGGTACAGTCAACAACACTTAGTGAAGGATTGGAGAAGGAGTGAGGAAGAAGGAAGTGTCAAAGGCACCTCATAGGTTTGTGGTCTGAGCAAAAAGTTGCACTGTGGGTCCACTTACTGAGAGGGCAGAGTGAAGTGGAGAGGAGTTTAGATGGTCATTTATTCATCCAGATTTACTGATTTTTTAGTAAGAGATCAATTAATGTAGGTGCTGAGGACAGTAAAGAGATGAGTCTGTCCCTGCTCTCAAGGAGGGCCCAGTCTAGTAGGCAAAATAGAAATGTACACAAATAAATGCAGTACAGTAGAATCAGATTACTTTTGACCAAGTAATCCTGCAGAGTTATCTGAAAGAAATAACTCAAAAGAAAACAATAGAACCATTGCAATTCAACTGACCCTTTATTGAGCACCTACTCACAGTACACCAGGCACCATTTGGCCTCAAGGAATCAAAGATGAATAAACACAATCCCTGACATCAGGGAGCTCATGGTCCATTGGGAATGGTAAGGCAAACATAAAAAGTAACTATAGTATGAAATGACATGTGATTAGAGCCAGGTGGGAAGGGGTGAGAGATCAGCAGCAAATCAGACCTCTCAGAAAGACCTATGCCCCCATGGGGTGGAAATGCATCAGCAAACTGCTTCTGCTTTGGACAGAATTAGGCCTTGAAGCACGAAATCGAAGGAACTGAAATTTTTTTTTCCTGGCTCTGACCAGGCCTCCATCCATTTCCTGTCTACAGCTTTGGGCTCTGTGTAGGGAAAGGGAGGAGTGGAGAAGGGAAAAGGGAAGCTGGACTTGAGGGGAGAGACAGAGCAGCAAACAAGATGAGGGAGAAGGCAGTTCAACAATCGCAGAAAAGCACCCCTCATCGTGTTAACAGTGATTTCGCTATTTTTCTATATGACTTTATTTTAATATATATTTAAATAGTTTTCCATGTGGAATATGTGTTTCTTTGGTAATAAGAAAAAAGAACTACATTTATTTATTTGGAAAGCAGGTGTCAGGGTAAAAGTGAACATTGTCATTCTACTGAGAGAATCTCATTCTTGTGTGCCTTCTAGTAAACATGCAGTTAAATAAGACTAGGGTTTCTGTCTGTTTTATAAGGCAACAGTGCACAGGGATTAAGCACTTATGTTCTGGTGTAGAATGAACTGAATTTCAATCCCAGTCTTCTGTTGTATGACTTAGGTTAATTGTTTAATCTGTTTGCACCGAGGCCTCCTCTTCTATAAAATGGGAGTGATTATGATAGTATTTATCTCCTAGAGTTGCTGGGGAAATTAAACGAGAAGATAAAGTATTAAAGTATTGTTAAAGTATTTTATGGTACATGGTAAGCGCTCAGACACCACGGTTGTTATTGGTGCTGCAACCTTTATTTGCTGAGGTGGCGCAGGCTTGCACTGCGCTAGTCCCTTCCCTCTCACTGGAAAACAGTGCGGATGTCAGTGCCCAGAGTCCTTTGTTCTAAAATTATCAGTTTATTGATGTTTTTCAGGATGAAGATGATCTGGCCAACGCCCTGACCTGGCCTGAGATTCAACAGGAGCTGAAAATCATCGAATCTGAGGAGGAGCTTTCCTCGTTGCCACCACCTGCTGTGACGATCAGCTCAATTCAACCAATTCTTGAGTCGAGTCCTGCACCCTTTGCTCCTCTAGAGCCTCCTGGGAGCTTGCCTTGTGGCTCCGCCCCTGCCCCAGTCTCCGCCCCTCTGGAGGAGCGGACTAGGGACTCAACCAATCAGAGCACACAGGGCGCTTCCATGGCAGCCAATAGAGAGAAGCTGGAGCCAAGCAGCAACCTCCACAGATCCGAGTCGGAGCTGCGCCTGCGCCCAGACCCTGCCAGCCTGGCTCCTCTGGAAATAGTTCCATTCGAGACCGTGTCTCCACAAGCCAAGGTGGACGTGGGGGCCCCAGGGAAACTATCTCCTCCACTCCCACCTGCTCCTCCCCCTCCAACTCCTTTGGAGGAGGCACCTCGAGTCCTGCTGTCAAAGGGCAGCCCTGAGAGGGAAGACCCATCCAGGAATTTGAGGACAAATCCCTACATAGACCCGCCGAAGTTCAAAGACAGCCCTGGGATCCCTAGTCTTTGTCAGGGAGAGGAGGCTGCTTCAAGACAAAGTGAAAAGCAAAATTCAAAGAATGCTGCTCCCGAGGGAAAAGGCTCTCATTTACCAAGCCCAACAAGGGAGACTGAGGTCTCCCCACGAGGAGAAGGGGATGTAGCCCATTCAGTTCAAGAGCCTTCAGACTGTGACGAAGACGACACTGTGACAGACATTGCCCAGCATGGTCTGGAAATGGTGGAGCCCTGGGAGGAGCCCCAGTGGGTGACAAGTCCCCTTCACTCCCCCACCCTGAAAGATGGGCATGAGGCCCACGTGCAGGGCCCCCAGGGCCACCGATTGGAGAAGAGGCTTTCCCACAGGCCCAGCCTTCGCCAGAGCCATTCTCTAGACAGCAAGCCCACATTTAAGAGTCAGTGGACTCTCGAGGCTCCCTCCTCCAGCAGCTGTGCTGATCTTGAAACAGAGAGGAATTCCAACCCTCAGCAGCCCCTGGCACCCAGGAGAGAGATTATTGGATGGGATGAGAAAGCCATGAGGTCTTTCAGAGAGTTCTCTGGCCTGAAAGGGGAAGAGGCTCTTCCCAGCCAGAAGGGACCAGGTGTTATGCAACCCAAGCCAGCAGAAACCAGCTCCATCAGCCAAGCAGGGGGAAAGGAGCTGGGGACACACCTGGGACACAGCAACCCTCCGATTAAGCAAGGTGTTACTCCTGGGCCGGAGAGCAGTGAGGAGAGTTCATCTAGCGTGCAGGACAGCACTTTACCAGGAGAGCATCCCCCAAAGTTACAGCTGAAGAGCACTGAGTGTGGGCCCCCAAAAGGGAAAAATAGACCCTCTTCCCTCAACTTGGACTCTGCCATTCCCATCACTGAACTCTTCCGGTTTGAGAATGTGGCCTCATTTAGTTCACCTGGAGTGCAGCAATCTGAGCCGGAAGACCCAAAGGCCACATGGGTGACCTCATCTCACTGTAAAGCAGACCCCTGGAGGGTTTATTCCCAGGACCCCCAGGACCTGGACATTGTTGCTCATGCCCTGACAGGCCGCCGTAACTCAGCTCCTGTGAGTGTGTCAGCTGTGAGAACCTCCTTCATGGTCAAAATGTGCCAGGCCAGGGCAGTCCCAGTCATCCCACCCAAGATTCAGTACACTCAGATCCCACAGCCCCTGCCCTCTCAGAGCTCAGGGGAGAGTGGGGCTCAGCCTCTGGAGAGGAGCCAAGAGGAACCCAGCTCAACTAGTGGGACCTCTGAGAAACCTGCCAAAGATGATTCTCCCTCCCCCATGGAAAGCCCAAAGGGAGAGAAACCAAAGCAAAATACAGGAGCCATTAAGTCCTTACCAATGGATGCCACTGCATCCTGTGTGTGTGAGGGACCCACCCTTTCTCCAGAACCAGGCTTGTCTAACCTGCTGTCCTCCCAGGATGCAACAGTGCAATGCAGAAAGCGCACATCAGAGACAGAGCCATCTGGGGACAACCTTCTTTCTTCAAAAATAGAGCGACCATCTGGGGGTTCTAAGCCTTTCCATAGGTCTAGGCCAGGAAGACCTCAGAGCCTAATCTTATTCAGTCCTCCTTTCCCCATTATGGACCACCTGCCCCCCTCATCCACAGTGACAGATTCCAAGGTCCTGCTGTCCCCTATCAGAAGTCCCACCCAGACAATTTCCCCTGGCCTTCTTTGTGGAGAGTTGGCAGAAAACACATGGGTCACACCAGAAGGGGTTACGCTTAGGAATAAAATGACTATCCCTAAGAATGGCCAGAGACTAGAGACCTCGACCAGCTGTTTTTACCAGCCCCAGCGGAGATCAGTGATTCTGGATGGAAGAAGTGGGAGGCAAATAGAATGACATTGGTTCACCTGCTGGTGTCTGAAAAAACATCATGACTCATCTGGAAGTTATTACAGGGCCAACTTGCCATTTTCCAGGCACGGGTTATCAAGTTTGGGCTTATTTTGGCCTCTGACTTCTCTTTCTTCAGCCTTTTGACCATTTATTAATTTGTCCATTTTCCAGAAGAGGGCCAAGGGAAGGATGAGGAGATGAAATTTAGATGTCTATGTGAGCAAGTGGGAGAAGGTTAGGTAAGGTAAGAGGATGGAATGTGCGCTCCAGTGAAATTTGGGGCTCGTTTGTGAGTTGCATTTCTCCCTTATTATCATTATCTATTACTCTTGAGAGCTGGCTGTGATAATGTCCTTTGAAAGAAAGAAAAACCTCTTGCCCGTGTCAGAAAATGTTGCTATTGAGGTTTGAAGACCTCCTCTTTACTTCATGGTTTTTAGTGCTCTTTAAAGCATATATTCTTTTAGACCAGTTTTCTACTAAGCTTTGTAAAAGTGTACTATCCAAAATAGAAGCAGATTTGGAAATGCAAACTAACGTGCATTTAGATATCCAAGTAGGTGAGTTTACCCATGCTCTTTCCCTGGAATCCCTGCAGACCTGTCCAAGATGACTCCATATACCAGCTACCAGCATAGAAAATCAAAATCAAGAGCAAACTCCGAGACTGGCGCAATCCAAGAAGACTTTCTGGCTCTGGCTTCTATTCATTTGGGACTCCAACTGCCACTGTACTGAACTCTGACTTATAAATCCATTAGCTGGGCAGGGTGGGGGCTGAGCTGAGGATTACCTTAATGAAATTTACTAAATCTTCATTTAGGTATGCAACTGAAGTGAAGGTTATCTGCTTTATTTACAATATCAGAGTCCAAGAGCACAAAATCATCATAGAGAAAAGCCTCATGAAAAGGCAGAACTATGCTCCAAACTTACTGTGTTTAAATTGATGAGGTATTAGCAGAAAACACTTCTAGCTCAGCTTCGCTCTTCTTGCACACCAGGCTGGGCCCACCAGTACAGGAGAGGAAGAAGGGAGGAGCCCTAGGAAGGGAGGGAAGAGCCCCAGCAGAGTGGCCCTCACTACCACTCACTGAGAGCTGCCCTTCTTGAAAATGTATTTCATTTTAGCCAGTTGGTCCCTTCCTTTCTTCCCTCTCCATTCCAGAGTTCCCTCATCGACCAGTCACTCCAGGCACTCAAACTTGCTCTTCTCCCCTGTCTCTATATTAACACAAGCAGAAGCAATAAACCAGTCTTATTTTGTTTCAGTTATTTAGAACTTTCAATGGTTCTTTCCTTTTCAGCTGGAGAGGAGGAAGGAGAACTAATAAACCTGCTGGCAGATTTCTGGTGCTCCACAAAAAGGGGTTTCACAGGGCACCTCTTCTCAGGTTCAAGCCTGGCTGGACTCTGTCCGGAAGCTCAGTCATTGCAGAAATTTCTCTAGGGACTGGCAGCACCTCTGGGCAGACCTCACAACTGAGGCTGGTGCTGGGCTGGGTGGGGGCTGAGCTGAAGTTACCTCCTCCAATAAGAAATTGGGAGCTGATGACCTGCAACAGATACATATCCCTTCCTCTCTCTCTCTCTCTCCCTCTCTCCCTCTTTCCCCCCCCCTTTCCCTCCCTCCCTGATAAGCCTTATGAACAGTTCTGAAATCTTGTCCTATACCTTTGAAGCCAGTGTCTGTGGCAAGGGTGAGTGGTGAGTCAGCTGATGAGTTCTGCCTTCAGAGAGCACTGAGTGAGCAAGGGGGGCAGTTAGGCCTTTGGTCAGTGTGTTTGCACTCTCACTGGGCGAGCAAGACATTGGACCAACAGCCAGTGAGATGTCGACCCATAAGAAAAGTCCTAAAATATAGCATTTTTCCCCTAGCCAAGCAAGGTGAAGAAATATGGTGGTGGCGGATGAGAAAGGCCATGTTCAAGAGATTTGAAAAGTACATTCCTGCCTTATCAGAAAATGTGGCAGATAGCCTTTTATGTCAGTCTCAGTGCACTTGTGGTGTCTATGCTTTGATAAGGACCACGTTCCAGTTAGAATGTGAGGGAGGGAAAGAACCGCACTTTGCTTCACCGTCCGAACTCTGAGCCAAATAATGAAATATTTAAACTATTTTATGATTATTTTTAAATTTTTGTTTGTAACACTTATAAGATATATTTTTATTTGGGGATAGACTGAGAAGCCACCATTACATACTAATGAGTGACTTCAGTTCTAAGGGACGAGGAGCCCATGTAGATTTATGAAATGGCTGCCATGTCCCTTTAGACTCTGACCCTTTTCGTTTACAGCGTCACCTTCAGGAGCATGGGTGTGTGGCTGTCATCAGGAGACACGTTGGGGGCTCTCTGGAGATATTCCCCATCCTGGGCTTTCCTCGCCAGTCAATTCCAGAAGGCCTGAGATACTGACTCCCCTTCTCGTCAGTGTCACGCTGCTCAAGCGTGGACCTCTCCAACTATCTCCCAGCCTATCAGCCACCACAAACGTGGTTATAATCCTGTGGTCTAGGCTAGCCTGGCACTGATCAAATTCCACTCTAAGGCAAAGAAAGCTCATATATTCCCCCCAAATTGTTCCCCAAAATGCCCTGGGATTACCTATTTGGTCACCCACTTAGGGCTCTGAGAAATGAACCCCATGAGAATGGCTAGATGGGAATCAGAGTGCCTGCTTCCATCCAGGGGAGGCGCAGAACAGGAGCTGCTGTCTGAGTCCCTAGAAAGGGATGTAGAATCAAACTCTCAAAGGGCTCCTTCAAATCAACTCTCAGTCCTCAAAATGGGGGCAGCTGACTTTAAATGCTGAATTTGAAGTGCATGTGGAATTGGTACGTGCATGTACCAATGTTTTCTCTCATTCAGCATTAATGGTTGCTTAAGAAAATAATAACCTATATTTATTGCAAAATGGCCCTCCCAGACTTTTTTTTTTTTTTTAAGCCAAAATGGACCAGATAGAGGGTATTTGGATTTTATTCTCTGCTTCACTTGATGTATGAGGAGACCTGGCATATGAAGAGACCTGACCAAGAACCCTGTAAAGATACTGTTAGCCCAATCTAAGCCCTAAAATTCAAAATATTATCCAAGTCAAAATTTTGGATTCTGGGGACATTAAAAATGTAAATATCACCATCCTCAACAAATGTTTATTAAGAGCTTAGTAATAGTACACTGGGTACCTTAGCACTCCTAAATCCTTGAAGAGACTAATGAAAAGGAGAGAGGGTGGTAGCAAATGAAACAGCCCATAAACAACTCGGAGCAAGGTTTAGAACTATTAAGTTACCAAACAAAAGTAGAAGGGGAAAAAAATATAACAGCTAGCATCTTTTAATAGGATTGTTAATGGTATTCAAGTGACCTACTGACTTTAAATAATCAAATTAAACACAACTGCAAATCCAAGAGGACATACCAGTGAGATGCTCAGGTGTTGAGAACTTTGCTTTGATTTTAAAAATTAGAGAGCGGTAACTAAGTTAGAATAAGTATGAATAGCTCTGAGGTTTTGCATAGCCCTAACTGGTTTGGTTGTGAAGTCCTGGTGCATCTCTGCAAATGAGCCAGGAAAGATCAGTATTCTATACTCCTTGAGAGCGGATGTTAGGGACTTTTATCATCACCCAGTGGATTAACTCCTGTTGATGATGAAGTCATAGGCCCAAGGTAAACTGTTCATTTCATGTACTGTATAGTGTTAGCACATAATAACCACATTTGGCTAAAATTGGGTGGGACAGCCATTTGTCTACACAGGCCTTGTGCTCCTGCCTGAAGAGGTACTGTGGAACATAAGATTCATTTATCTGGGATTGGAGTGAGAAAAGTACATGGTAGGTCCAGTTCCCATCAGGATTGATTAGGGCCATATTCTACCATGGCCGGCCCTATCTGATGACAACATGAATCCTGGGGATAAGTGTTGCCAGGTGTATGATTTTAGGCACTTCGAGCAAGCAGGTCAACTCAATATGTGGAATGACAAAGAATGTGTCCTCCATTAACCAACATCTTCCCTAGCAAAATAAGGCCAGAAGAGGGAGCAAGCATCTTTCCAAGCATGGAGAGGAGGGGAGATGGTAGAAGGGTGATTGCCTGAGATGAGTGCAGTCCAGATGGTATAAAATTGGGGCCTCCATAGATTGGCTGCTGGGTAGGGGTTCATTTAGTAACCTCAAGGTACATGAATAATGCAGAGATTACTTCTCTATGAGGGTGAGGAGGATGTGGCTAAATATAAGAAGCTCATGAAGTCCATAGCCATGTTTTACTGGATGAATCACAATGTTTTGCAATAACTTAATGCCATAGTACTTTCTGGCTTATAATTCTGCAAAGTAAAGCACTTTTTCAAAGGAGTATTTTGGAAAGCAACATAATTTCAGCTGTATTGTGAGCTCTACAAATATGTTTCCAAAGATATAATCGAAATGTTTTTCTATTGATTAAAAAAGTATAAATAAATATTAAACCTATCCATAGAGACATTTAAGTGTAATTAAAACAGATTGTTATGCTTTAAAAATAT
This sequence comes from Indri indri, assembly GCA_004363605.1. Lineage (NCBI taxonomy): Eukaryota > Metazoa > Chordata > Mammalia > Primates > Indriidae > Indri > Indri indri. Next base: position 59,739 of record RJWJ010003539.1, on the reverse strand, counting down.
ACTCTAATAAATGATATAAAATGTAATGCTTACGATGGAACTATGAACTAGAGGAGGACACTGGGTCACCAAAATCAATAATCAGAAAAGTGGATTATATGCATCAGACTCATTCTGGTTTGTTCTAGTTTGTTCTGTTCAATGTCGTTTTTTGTTAATTTGAGGTTTGGTCTCCCGGCAAAAGTCCTGATGATTTGCTTCAGTAAATTTTTCTTGTCTTTGTTATTTTACATGTTAATAACTGCTAAATGTTTGCATCTTCACCCTCTTACTGCTGCAATCACGCAGTCGTGTCACCACAATACCCAGTATGAATCCATGATAGTGTAGTGAAAAATGAGAAGAAAAAAGCTTATTGCTTCTCAAAATTCCACAGCTTAGAAGTCATGTGGGTCCACCAACAAAGATGTGAACTCAATTTTCCTGCTATTTGGATCAATCAAAGGGGACTGTTCTTTTATTTGAGTGATTATGTTAATGATGCTCAAGAAAAAGCAAGAGTGTGTTATCCTGGGATATATCCTGGCATACATATAACCAAAAAAAGTCAGGAGGGAGGGGGACGGTCATAAAATCTGGGCCTACAACCTAGTGATATTTACAGTGAAAAACGTCATTGCCAGGGGGGTAAAAATACTACCATTTTGGCAACCATCTGCTAGTTAGAGCCCGACACTGCTCAGGCCTGCTCCCATCATCCCTCACTGCTGCCCTAAGTGCCTTTCCTCCTCTACACCCCCGGATCCCTGCACTTCTCTGTTGCTCTGACAAATCTCCCCCTACCCTACCCCACCCCAACACGCAGTTCCCCTCACTCCCAATCATTCCAAGTTTCTCTGGAATCGTTCTCTCCTTATAAACTCCCCTGCAGTCCCAGTCTTTTCACTGAATGTTATTGCCACTTCTTGGACTTCAGTAAAACTCCCGTGAGGACTCTTCTTCCCCTGCACAAGAGGTTGCTCATTCTCCCATGTTACACAGACTTTCACAAAGGGTCAGGAGATGGTCTCCCAGTTTCTCACTTCTGCACCATTGCTTCTTCCCATCTTATACAAAAATCCCTTATTACCAAAATTTACAAATCCAGCTATCTTAACTTTTACCATTCTGTGTCCATAATGTGGTCAATGTCCCAGATACCCCAGCCTTAAAGGCTCCCTGTTTTCCTTCTACCTTGTCCTGCCATTATCCTGGATGGCTTCAATGTTCCCAAGGAAAACCTACCCAACACCCTTGCCATAATTGCTTACAGATTTTTACCCCTACTCAGTTATGGCCATTTGCTTCTAGGGTTACACATCAGGCTCTTTCACAACCCAGCGTTTTGTGATTCTAAATTCCCGTTTTCCTTTCTGAGAACCTCCTCCATCCTTACTACTTTATGCCTTGTATTTGCACAGGATTACCAATGCCTGGCCCACCCCTGCTCTGGCAGACAGCACACCTACCAGACTTCATACCTCCTTCCCCAGCCTTTCCAATCCACAAGTTGCATCATCACAATGATTCTCACCAGGACCATTAACTTCCTCAACCCCTCATCCTTTAGCCATACCTGCTTGACAAACCTCCAGCCTAGGACCAGGACTCTTACCACCCATCTTCTCTGCCCTTTAACTGTGTCTATGGGTTAGATCAGAGAAAATCATAAAACCATGGGATGAAAGACTTTAGGTATTTATGGTCTACCACCTCAGCAGTGGCCTCATTCCCAAAACCTACAATGGCTATTCCACTATTCTCAATATTCTCCTAGACAACTCTCTCCACCCAAAATAAGGATAATTACTTTGTGTCTCATAAGTCTATGATATCAGATGTCTTTCCTCAACCTCCCACTGTCATTTTCCCTTACTCATATATATGTGTAATCAACCTCCCTTCTAGTTCAGAGGAAATGTTGTCCCTCTTCCCAAGGGCTCCCAAGGCTTCCATGTTCCCAATCTCCTTCCATCCATCATTCTTTCCTATGTGTTCAGGCTTTCCCTCTTGAGTCTTCAATCCCTTGGCATAAAAACATCCTAAAGTCTCTTCCTCAACTCTACCCACATTTACCACTTTGTTGTGTCCAGGTTCTTGGGAGAGTCATCAATGTCATCAATGTTCACTGTTTCAAATTCTTCAATCCAAGTCACTATTCTGGACTAACTGCAACCTGACTTCCACCCATGTTGCTCCACTAAAATTTTTCTTGCTATAGTCACCAACAATCTAATAACCAAATCTAACAGTCACTTCTCAGTCTCTTGACTTCCCTTTTATATTTGATCCTATTGACCATTCCTTTTTGTGAAACTTTTGGTTTGACTCTTTTCATGACTGTTCATTTTCTTAGGCTTGTTCACTTGAAAGTTTCCTCTTCCTCTACCACTAAATGTTATTTGCCAGAATTCTGTCATTCCTTCCCTTTCACAGTATATCCTTTCCCTATAGTATTTTATTTTTGTCCATGGTTTCTTCTACCGCTTACATATTGGTGACCCACCCCACCCTTATTTTCTCTTTTTTTTTGAGACAGAGTCTCACTCTGTTGCCTGGGCTAGAGTGCCGTGGCGTCAGCCTAGCTCACAGCAACCTCAGACTCCTGGGCTCAAAGCAATCCTTCTGCCTCAGCCTCCCGAGTAGCTGGGACTACAGGCATGTGCCACCATGCCTGGCTAATTTTTTCTACATATTTTTAGTTGTCCAGCTAATTTCTTTCTATTTTTAATAGAGACTGGGTCTTGCTCTTGCTTGGGCTGGTCTTGAACTCCTGAGATCAAACAATCCTCCTGCCTCGGCCTCCCAGAGTGCTAGGATCATAGGCAAGAGCCACCGCGCCCGGCCTTGCCATTATTTCTTTAAATATGTCTTCTGGTCTCTCTTCTCTTTCTTCTTCTTCTCTAATAGCCCTATTATGTAAAGGTTTGGTCCCTTGATGGTGTCCCATAATTACTGGAGGTTTTCTTCATTCTTTTATCTTCTTGTTCCTGAGGCTACATAATTTCAAATGTTCCATTTTCCAGTTCACTGATTCTTTCTTCTGCTTGATTGAGACTGCTGTTGAAACTTTCTACTGGATTTTTCAGTTCAGTCTTTGAATTTTTCCTCTCTAGGATGTCTATCAGGTTCTTTGTTATTATTTCTATTTCTTTGTCAAACTTCTTTTTTGTGTGTATTGTTTTCCAAATTTCATTAAAATTTGTATCTGTATATTCTTATAGTTCCTTCAATTTCTTCATCAGTATTGTTCTGAATTCTTTGTCAGTCATGTCATAGATCTCCATTTTGGGAGGTCCATTATTGGAGCTTTATTAGTTTCAAGATGTCATGAGTCTCCGATTCTCTATAATCTTTGTGTCCTTGCATTGATTTCTGACATTTGAGGAGAAAGCCCCCGATTCTGTCTTTTACAGGTATTCTTTAGCAGGGATAGACCTTCACTATTTAGCCTATGATTCTGTAAGGGCGAGCTTGTGACAATCCCAGGCAGGCAGAGCTTGTGTGAGTTCTCTAGTTGACTAGTTGGCTGCTGCCCTTGCTTCGATGGTGAGTGGGGCTGCTGGCTGGGCTCTGCTATCAGGTGGAGCTGCTGGCTGTGTACTACAATGGCTTCTGGTCAACCCAGTCACAAGATGTATTCCCTGGCCAGTTAATTCTGCTATTTGAAATCTGCAGTTGGGCAGGGCTGCAGTCTGGGCTCTAAGTTAGGTACAGTCATTGCTCAAGACAGGCATGACCAGAGGCTATGCTCCTTAGAAATACATGCTTGAGGATTGCCTCCCAGTCAGGGTAGAGCCGTGGGGTGGGCATTTCGCTGAGTTGGGTGGCTGTTTGACCTCTTGAGTCAAGCCAGTCTAGCCCCTATGCTTCTCCCAGATGTGAGGAGGTGGAAGTCTCCCTGCCTGGGTGGGGTCATTGGAAGTGCTTTTTGGCTTAGAGGAGCCACTGCTTGACTTCCTGAGTCAAGCCAGTCTAGCCTCTTCACTTCTCTGAAATCCATGAAGGTGGGAGTTTCCCTGCCTAGGCAGGGTTGTTGGGCGGGCTTTTTGGCTGGATGGAGTGGCTGCTTGACTTCCAGGGTCAAACCAATGTAGCCCCTTTACTCTCCAAAATGAGAGGAGGCAGGCATCTCCCTGCTTGACCAAGGTCTTTGGCTTTGAAGCTGGACAGGAAGACTAGTGGTCTAGGGAGTCAAGTTAGGTTGTACTTCCCACCATGCTTCTGAAGGTGACCAGATCAGTATTTTCGGTGCGCTATGAGGTTGGCTGACATCTCTGATCAGGTACCACAGCTAGCAGGAACACAGAGGTCCACCAAGATTGCACACTGGTCACTATGACCTCTGCCTCTGTCCTTTGTTTCTACATGACCCTTGGCAGTCTGGCCCAGTTTCCCCTGTTGTTCCCCATGAGATGTAACTAGAGTGGGCTTTCTGGGAAGTTTCTTAGAATCCTAGGGAAGTGGATGATTGCCTCTAGTTTTCTTTTCCCCCTGTGGGAAACTGGGCTCAGGGAAATCTTCTCTGTCTGGTGTTGTGCCAACTTGGGGTCAAAGTGACACCATTCTTATTGCCCAGCTAATTCAGATTTCATTCAGTTCTGCAGACCATGTGGGTGTCTCGGGATAGTTTCCAAGTGTTGGAGTTTTCAAAAGGATGTTCTAGTCTATGGATGGTCAGTAGTTGAACTTTTTGTGGAGGGGAAGGGAGCCTGAGACTTCCTATTCCACCAACTTGTTCAGACTTCCTGTCTTGCATGGACTTTTTTAATGATTGGCTAACTGGTTTCCCTGCTTTAAGTCTCATTGACATTCACCATTCTCCAAATCTATCCTACATACTGCTGCCAAAGTTGTCTAAGATAAGTTAGCGGTTCTCAAACTTCAGCATTCCTGGAAATCACCTGGAGAGCTTAAAATAGATTGCTGAGCTCCATGCAGTTTCTTACTCAGTAAGTTTGGGGTAGGGCTTGAAAATGTCCATTTCTAGTAAGTTCCCAGTTAGGTGATGTTGATGCTACTGGTCCAGAGATTACACTTTGTGAACCCTTGAACTGAGCAGCCTTTATATCCTAAGTCCAAAGTTATTCCTCAACTTAAAATCTTTCATTAGCTGTCTTCTGTCTACAGAAGTTCCCAGACTTCCGGCCAGGTGTGGTGGCTCACGTCTGTAATCCTAACACTTTGGGAGGCTGAGGCAGGAGGACTGCTTGAGGCCAGGAGTTTGAGACCAGCCTGAGCAAGAGTGAGACCCCATCTCTACAAAAAAAAAAAAAAAAAAAAAATAGAAAAATTAGCTGGGCATGGTGGTGTGCACCTGTAGTCCCAGCTAGTTGGGGACTGAGGCAGGAGGATCACTTGACCCCACAAGTTTGAGGTGACAGTTAGCTTTGATGATCCCACTGCACACTAGCCCAGGCCACAGAATGAAACCTTTTCTCCAAAGAAACAAAAATAAAAGCTCCCAGACTTCTGTCTGCTTAAGAATTACTTGGAGTCCTTGTGAAAAGTATATATTACTGGGCTTCACACTCAAGATTCTGACTTACTAGATCTGACGTAGTGTGCAGGAATCACCCTTTTCAGAACCTGTGGCCTACAAGATAATAAAAATACAAACTCCTTAATGTGGAATATCCTTTTGTAATCTACTCCTTGCCTAGCGCCCTAGTACTACTGAACTAGTTATTTAAATACTTAGTGCAAGTCCACACCTTGGATCTTTGTATATCCTGTCCAACTGCATCTCTTTCATCTATGCAGTGACCTCTTAGTGCTCCTTCAAAATGCATCGTCTGTGCCGCGGCTTCAGTGAAGCCTTCCCTGACACTGCAGATTCCAAGCCCATGAGGCAAAGCTGATCACTCCCTTCCATCACCACTGTTTCTTGTACATACTTCTATTACTGAACACCCTTATGTGAAAACTGATTTACTTGTCTGCCTTCTATTATTAATGAACTTGAACATCACTATCTCTGGCATCCAGGAATGTCTTTATCTGGCACCCAGCAGTGTATGGTACACAATTGCCCAGTAAATAGAAATGAAGGGGAGAGGCGACAGTGGTGGTGATGATTGACAGGGAGAGGAAGGAAAGGAGGTTTGGGGAATATAAACATGGAAATCAGAGTAAATAGGATACTGAGGACCATTTCCATCACGCTTATTCCTGTCAACTACCCTCCTCTACTCTTGAGACATTTAGCCACCTTAGACCACCCAGACAACTGGCCAAGCATCTTCTTTCCCTTTCCAGTATCCCAAGTTCACCCAACTGATCCTTTCCTATAACATGCTTTCCACGTACCTTTAAATTTCCCAAATGTAAAGAACTACAAAAAAGGCCATTCTTTAATGGCTGTAAATTTCCTATATTACTAAGCAAAGATGGTGTTCCTTCTCTTATACAATCCATAATAAAACACCCAGGAAACCAGTAATCTTTTCTCTCCCCTATGAATGTGACATCTACAAAGAACAGCTAGAATGAGCAGGAGCATGTTGAACTGAAGGGTTTTTTCCCACTCATGCAACTATATCTGAAGTGGGGGGCGTGTCTTTGCTATTTCATGAGCCAAACTTCATTTTTATTTATTTCTTATATTCATTCACTTGTTTAGCCAACCTGGCATCTGGTCCTCCTGTACTACTTCCTTAGGATACAACCAAGACAGGTCAAGCCAGAAGGGGGCATCATGATTGGTCTATTATCTCCAATCAAGGTTATTTAGACTACTTTTCAATGCTAGAGCCAAGTTAGGGCCATTTTGATGAGATGTCTCTGTGCCTATGCCACCCATTTTGTTCTCAGCTATGGAGTAATCTCATCAAAATATTTGCTAGTTGTCAGGTACAGTAGCTTGCACCTGTAATCCCAGCTATTGGAAGGCCAAGGCAGGAGGATCACTTGAGGACAGGAGTTCAAGACCAGCCTGGGCAACATAAATGAGACCCTGTCTCTTAAAAAAAAAAAAAAAAAAAAAAAAAGCTAGCCAAGAGAAGCATATTTTCAAGATCCTAAGGAAATAATAGTGAGATCGTAGCTTCCCTACCTTCCCTCCACTCCAATGACCTCCACAGTTAGGCTGAACCACTTTTAAAAGCAGCCAACCTAATACACAGGTTTTTTTTTTTTGCTATTCTTCTAATATACCAACTTGTTCTCACTTCAAGGCACTGTCCTTGCTCCCACAGTACGAGGGAATTCTCCCCAAAGCTATTTGGATGACTCTTGCTTTGTCTGTTCTTTACTCAAAAATCATCTCCTCATAGATGACTTCTGGCAGTGTCATTTCTACCTCTTTGTTTTCTTCTCAAGATTTATTTTGTATTTACTGTACTTCTCACTACTCCCAGGAAACATTATATTACACATAAATTTATCTATTGCATGTTCTGCATCACCTGCGCGCTGCTCCACCACCCTCATTGTAAGCTGTGTGTGGGTAGGACCTTTGCATTTCTTAGTCACTGCTATATCCCCAATGCCTAATATAGTGCCTGGTGGTCAGTATACATTTGTTGAATGGTTGAATAGACTCAGACTGAATGCTGAATAATGTAACTTTTTAAAAAAAGTATACACATCAAAATATTTAAGAAAACAATGGTTAATATAAACATAAAACTGGTCACTTGTGTAGGTACATACACGCCTACACCTCATAATGCTTCCTTTGCTGAAAATCTTTTGGGAACTCTTCTGCAAGAATTGTTTTCAGAGCCAGTTTATAAACTACATGATTGGTCATAACTCATATTTTGTCTCACCACAAGTTTCACAGTGTAAAAACCCAAACCTAGCATAGAAAACATAAGATGATATATTTTAGGCTCTCCAAGACAAGGCCTTGGAAGTTTATATGATTAGTGACATCAATGGACTAAGTATATCACCTTCCAAGAATGATAACGGGTTAATGTTCATAAACATGAAGATTCTGGAATATGAAACTCAAAACACACATTTTGGATATTGATTAAATTCTCTGAAGACAAGGTGATAAACTCTTGCATTTTACTTCTCATAACTCCAAACATAATGCCATTGTAGCTAGGTTGCAGTTATACTGCATCTAAGGAAGTTTAGCTAAAGACTTGTCCATTCTCCCCGTTACTTGGTATTTTCAACCTGCCTATATTCTCTAGACCACATGGCATTTCCACTCAGCTTGTCCCACTAATCCAGCCATACATCATCTCCTTCATGAGTGTAGGCACTCCAAAGACCTTCTGTCTTACAAAGTATTACTTCAAATAACTAGGAGTAAAAGGAAAATCTCTGGAAATGAAAGAAGTGAAAGAAAAGGAAAACTGACAGCAAAACCCTGAGTCTCAGAATAGTAGCTTATGCAAGAGTATATTTACAGGTCACAGGGTAGAAGAGACCAGCTGAGTTCCTATCTCAGAAATGCTACCTCCTAGGCAATAAACAGAACCTCACTCAGGACTTTAACCAACTCTTTTCTCTATGTATTTCAATGCTACTAGCCTGCTGAATTAAAAGAGAATGGGTGCTGGCAGGCAACTCCACTGATACGCCTTTCTGTAGCAATGATTACTGGCCAGCTAAGGGCTGAAGATCATGAGAAGAACTGGAAGGAAAGCAGATACACCAAAGATACTGTGTCAAGTAATACATGAGATGTGTTCATAAAAGGACTGAGTTATTCCAGAGCCATACAAACAAATGAATCTCTTTACTGGAGAGGCATACCTCTCATATGTATCTTGTTCAAATATACTAACACATGAAAGATCACATCATCTTGTTTATGGATACATTTAATATCCCTTACCCTTCCCGACTTTCAAAACATAATAGTATACAAAATATAAAATATCTTAAATATTTATAAAAATTGCAAGAAAAAATAGAAGTATGAAAATATTTTTATCTGAGTTCTCCCTCATTGTTGAGAGGCAGCTTAGTTTGCCTTCAGTTCGTAACTGTTGAGTGGGTAGGAGTATGCCCTGCCTAATACTATTCTGTCCCGGAGGAGCTTAAATAAAACATAGTAGTTGCAGAAGAGGATGAGAGCCATGGAAAGTGTGTGGTTCCACTTCTCCGACCGCAGCAGGGAATATAGCTGGTAGAAGACGACACTGCCCTCAATAAGGATAAGCAGATTTAACAGCCTTAATGGTCGATGAAATAGAAACTGTAAGGAAGTTAAAAAGCAAAACATTATTTTGTAGAAAAGACTGTAGTTATTCTTGCATTCATTTTCTTACAATAATTTCATATTTACAGGTTCCTACATGCAATAACAAGTAGATCTGCTCACTGAGTATCAATCAGGCTATTTCTTTCTGTAGAGATCCAAACTTTTTCCTTTTTGCTAAAGGAATGATGAAATAAATTTTATTTCAATGTCCCTAAGACATAAAAAGAGATTATACCCAAAAGAACACTACCTAAAAAGATTTTTCTTAGATTATATCTTACATATATATATTTTATTTAAGATAACTAAAAGTATATTTATCTAAGACAGAGGTTGGATAAAGGACCAAATGGGAAATATTTTAGGCTTTGCAAGAGGCAAAAATTGAGGATATTATGCAGGTACATACATAAGCACTTAAAATGTAACCATTTAAAACTGGAAAAACCATTCTTAGCTTATGGGTGAAGACATAAACGCCAACGTTAGACAAGTTTGGGGAAAAAGGGAAGTTACAAGTTGAATATCAATAAAATAGTTTCTTAATTTGTCCTTAAACTCTTTACCCACCATGGTCACTGACCGAAATCCTCTACGCCACATATTTCTGCCATTTATTTGTTTATTTTTTTCTGGATATTGAGAAGTAGGGTGCACAAAGACAGGATAAGGAAGAAGGAAGGAAAAATGAGTCAGAATTAGACTTAGACTAAAAACAGGGCTTACTATTTTCACTCCCACCAAATTCTTCATTGTAAGAGGCTAAATCCTGGTTTACTAATAAAAAGGTATTATGAATATAGGATATGGGCCAGAGGTTGCAAAGGTACATTACCTAACCATTCAGCTTAACCAGTACTAAATTTAGATGAAGACAGACTGCAATAATGGTAGTGTTTCAGATCTAAAAGAACTAATTTAGGTGGAATTTAGATCTCAGAGCTTACATCTGAGAATGAAGCCAAATTATCATGACAGCTCTGAAAGGTACCCCGGTTCAGGAGGAAGAAAATGTTTACCCCAGAGTCTAACAGCTATAGGTGAAAGGCACATTTTAAATGAGTGTTCTCAAATTTCAGGGTGCCTAAGAATCATTTCCAAATATGCAAATGCTGCAAATTCCTGGGATCATATAGAGATTCTGGTTCAGAAGGCTGGGATGGGAGCCCTAAATCATTGTTTTTAAAGAGTGGACCAGGTGATTTATATGCAGGTGGCCCAAGGACCACCTTGAAAAGCACTTATTTAACAATCTATCTATTGCTCCATAAATTAATATAACTATATTGGAGACAGAAAACGTCTCAGGAGTTTTGTAGAGCTTTGCCCTGAAGGAATATGTGGACATGTTAGTTTGCATATCGAAAGCTGTTTCACCTCAGGAGGGCATCTCTGAAAGGTAGCTAGCTGGCTGTATCTCACAGTGGTGCAGGGATTCTCAGACCTGAGGTTTGGACTTGCTTTGAAAAGCAAAGCAGGCCTGCTAAGAGCCACAGGATGAGAGCTGATCAAATAGTGCCTGTCCGACAGACAGACATCTGTGGCTGAAAGCAATTAGCCCAAGGGACAGTAACTGCTTAAACTCCTGACTACCTGTCTCAATACACAATAACTTGATAAAGAAAATATAGAGCCACTATATCTCTGTTTAACCCTTCTGTTAAATGATAAATTTACCTTAGAACTTGGAAGTTAGTCTTTAAAAGATTTTGTAACCGTTTGTTCACGTAGATAGAATTAGTTAAGGGATCTGAAGAAGCCTTTCGAAAAACTTTAACCTAAGAGGAACTACCTGTTGTTATGTAAATCTGTTACCCCTGGCAACTGATCACTGTACCTATAAATGCCCATGTAAAACTTCACTCATGGCCTTTTGCGACTGACGAGAGATCCAAGGCCCTCTGAGTACCCGCTTTGCCTATAATCTTTATAAATCTGTAAGACTATACCTTTGTCTCTGTGTATTCTTTTATTTCCATTATTTTCCATTTTCTATTATTTTCGTATCCTTTGCAACGACCCCTACCAAAGGGACCTGATTTTTTGCGGGGAGTGTGGCCAATCTCCCTGCATCTATCTGGTCATACAAAATCGGTAATAAGTTAACTTGCCTAATCTTTCTTCTATAGATTTCACCTGATACTTCAGCTGTCCAAAGCTAGCAGGGAAAATAGTTATTTTTCAAGCAGAAAATTCTAATGAAATATCTGGCTACTACAGGTTTCAAGGGACTGCAAGGACCAACAGAAGTTATTCATGATCTAGACAATTCAGCTGGCTGAATTAAATATTCTATGTAGAAATCAAATGCTTGTGTAGTTGTGACTTAAGTCCACTCCCATTTTAAGGCAATTCCACTGGAATCAAGGAGATGCTTGTAGCTTTCTCATTCAAGAGCCTTTCCCTCCCATATTCTTCTCAACCCCCAACCTGCCCCACCTTCCCTCACCATGGTATCTGCAAGCATCAGTAAGTTCCCAGTATTTAATTGAAAGGTCCCTTAGTAAAAAACACCTGCAGAACCAGGAACCCTCACAAATGAACTGGGAGGGACAGAAAGAAAAAAGGATGTAAGTATCTCAAAAAAAAAAAGATGTCCAATTGTTTTTTAAGAATATGATGTCCACTGAAAGGCACTGCATTACGGGCATTTTTACTAAGAACAGCTCCCTAGATGCACCTTCTCTTCCTCCCTCCCATTGGTCTGCTGGCCTTTCCTTTGTAAGCAAATATTTCTGCCTCCTACAGCCAGTATTTCTGGAAAACTGAAAGACCAAATAGAATATAACCCAAAGCATGAGTTCGAATGAGAAAGAAGCTGGATTTAGTAGATATCTGCTGCTTTTTCCTTTTTTAACTTTTAAGCTTTTTTCCTTTTAATCCAGGTAAGAGGCCACAGATCATGGCATTTGACAGTCTTCCACAGGGGAAGTTAAGATATTTTAAGGAGACAATTACATAACAAATACCAAAAAGTAAAGTCACACTATTACTATATCAAATATCACTTATGGACACACAGATACTATATACTTTAAAGATACCACTAAACCAAACTATTACAAAATAAAAATTGTAAGATAAAAAAGGAAGTCTTAGATAATTGCCTACTTGTTTCATGTAATACTAGATTCGACAAATTCCAATATAACTAAATAAATCAATCAAGCTATTGTAACTGGAAATAACGGTATATGACCTTCCAACTGCCTTTCAGAAGACATTTTCAAAGGACAGGGGCCACTGTTAACAGCAGTAACAATAATTACCATGTATTATTAATTTCCTAATATGTGCTACACACTGTGCTAGGTGCTTACACATAGACTGGCCTCCTAACACTTACCCCTACGCTTATGTTTGAAAATAAATAAGCGGTACTTGCATAAAAGCGGGCATGGGATACATCTGAAGGCACTGCCACGTTGTAAGGCCCCATGGCTCTATATAAACATCTGCTGTGCCGCACCAGCACCCCTTGAGGCCATATTGTATTTTCTGACCAACTAAGGGAAAAAGAAATGCAATGTTAGCATATTGGCAATTACAGACAAGATAGTGTCTGGCAAGGCCAGCTATGTTTCTATGGAATGGATTAAGTATTCAAGGCTTCATCTGTCTGAATTCTGAAAATATAGTAATTCCATGGTCAAACTAGAAATAGTTAGAAAGAATTCATTATTATAACTTTATTGCTATATGGTACAGAGTGATACAGTTAACTCAGTGTTGAAGACTTAAGAGACTTAGAAGAATGAGCAGATATAAATGCGTAAGTAAGGCACCTAATGAGCCAGAAAACAGAGTATAAGCAGGTGGACTGTCATCATCATCCCAAGTAAGCAGAGTCCACTGGAGGAAATGCAAGAGGAACAAACAAGAAGAGAAAGCTGATGGCAATAAGAGTAATGGAGAAATTAACACACTGTCAAACCAGTAGAATTATATCCCCCAAAGCGACAAAAAATCAGTTTGCTTAGCCTGTAATTCAAATACCTCACAAATGTGAGAAGGTATACAGTAGAACACAGAGAAACACAACAGATACACAGACTTTTCTTTTTACCGCTTTCTTGGTTTAGTTTTACAGAGGTTTCTCTAGGAAAAAGAAGTTAAGGAAGAAGCAGCTTCATTCTTTCCAGCATCAATGTAATGGAGTTGGGGTGGGGTTGGGGATCTTCAGGTTAAACTTTTAAAAAAAATCTAAGTTAATTCATCTCTTCCTCATTTTGAAAAGGTTAGTTACCTAGGGTAAGAACTGGGACAGCAGTTTAGATATGTTAAAAAAAAAAAATTCTAGCACCCTGAAGCTTTCCCAGTTCAGAAAATGTTCCACCGGCCTTGCTCACACTTACCAGCATTAAAGTGATGATACACCTCATGGCCATGTGCCATCAGTAGCCTGAAGATGTACAGTACTAGTACTGTGGATTGTATTTTCAATTTTTATTGAAATCTGTCCTTTGCCCACAGTCGGGTTTCTTTTCAGCCTGGCCCAATCTCTTTCAGTTCCTGGGCTTGAAGGCCTGTGCTAATCTGTATCAGACATCAAGGCAGATAATTGAAGGGAGAACTCTGAGGGGGAGAGGGGAAGGGGAGGTCACCTCAATCTGTCCCAGTTAATTAGGAAAAAATTTCTAGGGGATGAAATTTGTGAAATGTTCAAATTATAAAAGGGGGGAAGATGAAGATGGTCCAGGTCTGAGACAAAGGTATGATGACAGGCTCAGAAGTGAGAGAACAAAAGGGTTCTAAAGTTAGCTCTTCTGGATAATAGGCCATGCAGAGAAATGACTAATAAGGGGGATATGAGAGGAATACTTAGAGAGAACTCAGTCAGAGACAGTTTTCATTTAAATATGGGAGAAGCAGGGAAATGTTCAGTAGAGAGTTTAGAAAGAAAAGAAAAAAATAGTAAAAAGTATAGGCAAGAAAAATTACCAAAATAAATCTGCATGTATTAGAAAGAAAAAAATGAGAGAAGCAAATTCCAGCTGTCTAAGTGTGAGATGAGTTGCTAGCAACTACGTAGTTGTGGAAAAGAAGATGAGAAAACAAATATTAAAATGTTCTAAAAAGAATTAAAAATTAAAAATATATCATGACTCTTTGAATTTGGGCAAAGGGGTAAGACTTAAAGAGAATTCCAAGGGTACAGCCTGGGAGATAAATTATACACGCTAAAGTGACTGGGCAGCTGAAAAGTAGAAGGCATTTAAGGAAGGGTTGGGGATGGTGGTGGAAATGAGTTAATGTCCCCTGTGTTCAGTTTAGCATGATGACAAGCATCCATGTAGACAAAAACTAAAAATTAAATGTTCAAAGCCAAGAATGACGTAAAGAGCAAATAAACATGATCAGCGGCATGTAGAAAAGTGTTACATGGTTTTACCCTCTATCCTACTCACATGTGCTGTGGAGCATTGCTGTAGGACCCATGTTCAAGCTTCTGCCACTTGCCCAGGTGAGCAGCTGATTTATGTAGCAAATCGCAGTATTTGGATGGCAGCAGTTGCGTGGTGAGCATGACAAAAGCATTGATCCACACCATAATGAGGTGCTCGCATGACCAGCGCATGTCATAGTACTGGGTACTCTGGAAGAAACCAGAAGAGAGAGAAATGATCCATGCACTGGCAAACAGAGGCAAGAATGGGTGCGTGTACATATGCCCTGCAGACAAATGCCACACTGAGTCACACATGCACTGGTTGTCCTGCTGTCCGTGCAGAAAGTTCAAGAGCAGAGTCCTCCAAAATCCTTCAACCTGACTCTCTGGCTGTATGAGTTAGGGCTGGGAGGGAGAGGCAATTATATTTTAAGTGTTTTCTTTCTAGAAGAACTGAGTGCTCTCTGAAGGACCACTCCGGCTGCAGAAGTGCTTCTGAATGGGTGAAAGAAGGGCACTAAAATGTCCCAAAAGATTTTGGGCCCAAGTGACATCCAGATCATTTTTCTTTTCTATTGAAGTAAATTGAAGTTTAGATAAAGGTTAGTTTAAATTGAAGGAAACTGCTGATAACCATGTTAATGTCAATCACAGTAGGCTGAATTCTGTTGAAACCTTGGTCCTTTTAAGCTACTACGTACTGATTCTATTATAAGTACATTTTAATTTTCCCCAGAAACTAAAAAATACTTTTAAAAAAAGAGAAAAGAAAAAGAAAGAAAAGAAAAAATGGGGGGACCACTACGGGTGCATCACATATACAGAAATACCTATCCGCCAACCAGGAGCGGTATTAGTGCACTCCAGATGCAGCCGAACTCCACCATCCAGGCTGCCAAAGGGGAGACAGAGAAAAGGGGGATTAAACAAGAAATACCCAGTTTATATAATTCACACACAAATCCAGGAAGTACATAAAAGCATGATAACCACTCACCTTCACAAAACACAGGGGGAGAAATGCAACATAGTAGGCACTGAAGAGGGAGTTGAAGAGAACTTCTTTGATTCTGTGGTTGAAATCTGCTTTTAGACATTCTACTTCATTGCGAATGAGGTCTGGAGACAAGGGGCAGCTGTGGGTGGGGATGGGCGTGGCATTATTAAATTGTTCTTTTAGAGACTCCAGCAATAAGGAGAGAAAGTCTTTGGATTTGGCCAAGCCACCCACAGTTGAGGCACTTTCCTCTACCACCTGGTGCTGAACCACATAGTTATAGTCTGTGAGAAGAAGGTGAGCTCTACTATCTTGATGAAAACAGCAGAGGGGAACATAAACACCAAACCTGTAAAACAAGTTGAATATGAAAATGAGACCCTAGATACCACCTAAGATCAAATCTTACAACTATGTCAATAAAATAGTCCATTAGAATACAAATAACTCAAGAGGGATTTTGCTGATGGTAAATTCATTATTTGGGAAGCTCTTTTTTTCCACAAAAGCAGTATACACTCATTGTAGAATAATAGAAAACTACAGAAAATCATAATAACAAAATATAAATCACCTAGAAATAATAATTTTTATAACCCTGGTGCACATTTTCTAACTTGTAAACTTTATATATATAGTTACCTATACTTTTTTCCTTTTATATGCTTGGGCTCATACAGTATAAGTAGTTTTAACTTTGTGCGTGTGTATGTCTGTGTGTGTGTAGTGAGTATTTTCTCATGTCTAAATATTTTTCTATAACAATTTTTAAAGATAGCATAGTGTTCTCACACAGATGTACCATAACTTACCCATTTCTCTCATGTTGGAAACAGGCTGTTTCTTATTTTCCACTACCATTAAGTAACAACAGGATAAGGATTTTCCTAACACACATCTTTGTGAACATCTGGTAGTTTTCACATGGCTTGCCCTTTACCTCAAATGTCCCCTTCTTAGGGAGGGGCCCTCTTGTCTTCCTAATGTATCATTCACCCCAATACCACAGGCACCCCTAGTTCTCCTTTCCTGGTTATTTTTCTCCACAAATCTTACCACTTCACATAGTTTACATGTTTATTAGGTTTTCGATTTGCGGTTTGTTTTTTTTTTCTTAGTCTATCTTCCCCTCACTACAAGTTAAGTTCTATGAACCAGAGATTTCAGCGTGCTTAATTCACTGCTATATCCTTGGTACCTGAAACGTGGCTGAAACATAGTAAGAACCCTATAAATATTTCATGAATTAATGAAAAAAATTCTAGAAGTAAAAATAAATTTCTAGAAGTAAAATTATTGGTTAAAAGACTGAATAAATTTGAGACTTTTGATAATTTCTTACAGTTACTCCAAATGTTGGTTCATTAAAATTTTTTTAAATACTTCCCCAAGTCCTTGTTAAGTAACTTCCACATTATGAGTAGGTATTATAAATAAAATGGTCATATCACTGACATAAATTCAGATATGAAAACAGAAAGTAAAAAGATACCTTAGTTATAAATTTTATTTTAAAATGAAACGATACTTGTTCATAGTTTTCTACAAAGGGAGAAAGGATGAGCTTGTTACTGATTAAGAGGATGGTTAGCAACAGCTTTGAGATCCACCATGAATGTGGCTTTGGGAGGATGAGAGGGGGCAGAGGTAAAAATACTAGGCAGAAAAACTCACACATGTACAAAATTGTGATAGCCACAGAAGGCTGTAAGAAGTTCAGTACTGCTGAGGCAAGAAGTTCAGTACTGCCAAAACACAAGTAGGTTTAGGGCTGCGGGTAAGAGGCTGGAGTGTGTAGTTAATGCAACGATGGCCCCGATTCTTTACCCTTCCTTGAAGTTTTGCCCTTTGCCATGTAACCACACAGCCCTCATTCTATGGGTAAGGTGACCTGCCCTACCCCCATGCTGGGCTCAACAATGTGACTTGTTTTGGCCAATGAGATGTCAGCAGACATGCTGCAAAAGCTTGAAATAGATTTGTACACTAGAGATTGCTCTCTTGATACTCTGACAATTTCATGGGACCATAAGCAGGCCAGTCTGCTAGAGGATGAGAGTCATACGGAGAAGAGCTGAGTTGTCCCTGTCCCAGGTAAGTGGTTGAACCCAGCTAAGATCAAGAGAGCCTCCTGACTTCCAGCTGACCCCAACACTTGCACAATAAATACCTACTGTGGTATGCTACTATGATTTTGTGGTTTTTACAGCATTATTGTGGCAATAGATAACTGATACAGGGTAGAATGAAAGAAACTGGAAAGACAGTATCAAAGGCTCAGACCATGGAAGGTTTTGTAAGTAAAGGAAATGATTCATTAAAGGATTTTAAAGAAGGTTAATAACGTGATCAAATTTCCCATTTTGAAAATCATTCTAGCTACAATGAAAAATAAAATGAGGGGAATAAGAATGGATTATCAGGCTGGGCACAGAGGCTCAAAACTATAATTCTAGCACTCTAGGAAGCCAAAGCGGGAGGATTGCTTGAGGTCAAGAGTTCAAGACCAGCCTAAGGAAGAGTGAGACCCCATCTCTACCAAAAACAGAAAAAATTAGCCTAGTGTGGTGGCACCCATCTGTAGTCCCAGCTACTCAGGAAGCTGAGGCAGGAGGATTGCTTGCGCCCAGGAGTTTGAGGTTACAGTGAGCTATGATGACGCCACTGCACTCTAGCTGGGTGACAGAGTGAGATTCTTGTCTCAAAAAAAAAAAAAAAAAGAATGGATTACCGGAAGACCACATGGAGGTTTAGAATGTAAAAGCAGAAACTGTGGAGAACAGTAGATTGATTCAAAATATACTTAGGAATCCACTAAACTCTAAACCGTTAGAGTTTAGACTAATTTACCCTAAACTGAGAAGCTATTTGAGAACTGAAGAAAAAAAAAGAGGCAGAAAAAGAGCCTCTTTCTTTTAACCTATGAATAAACAGGAAAAGATGTAGCTACTGCCATATCTAGTATTTTAAATTTCTCACACTTTTAAATTGAAGTTTAGATAAAAGGTAGATTATACAACTTCTAAAAAAATAAAGAAGGTAAACATAACCATACCTCATTTTATTGCACTGTTTTATTATGCTTCACAGATATTGCAGTTTTTTTTTTTTGGTTTTTTTTTTACAAACTAAAGGTTGTGGCAACCCTGTGTCAAAAACATCTATCGGCCCCATTTTTCCAACAGTATGTGCTCACTTCATGTCTGTGTCACATTATGATGATTCTGGCAATATTTCAAATATTTTCATTATTGTAATATCTGTTATGGTAATCTATGATGAGTGATCTTTGATGTTACTATTGAAATTATTTTGGGGCACCATGAACCATGAACCAAAATAAATAAAGACAGCAAACTTAATGGATATTGTATGTTCTGACTGCTCCCCCTGTCTCTCTCCCTCTCCCTGGGCCTCCTTATTCCCTGGGACACAACAATATTGAAATTAGGCCAATTAATAATCTTAAATAGCCTCTAAGTATTCAAGAGAAAGAAAGAGTTGCACATCTCTCACTTTAAATCAAAAGCTAGACATGATTAAGTTTGGTGAGGAAGGCATGTCAAAAGCCCAGGCAGGCCAAAAGCTAGGCTTCTTGTGCCAAACGGTTGGTCCAGTTGTGAAGGCAAAGGAAATGTTCTTGAAGGAAATTAAAAGTACTATTCCAGTGTACACATGAATGAAAAGAAAGGAAAACAGCCTTATTGCTGATATGCAGAAAGTCCGAGTGGTCTGGATAGAAGATCAAACCATCTACAACATTCCCTTAAGCCAAAGCCTAATCCAGAGCAAGACCCTAATTCTCTTCAATTCTGTGAGGGCTAAGAGAGGTGAGAAAGCTGCAGAAGAAAAGTCTGAAGGTGGCAGAGGTTGGTCCATGAGATTTAAGGAAAGAAGCTGTCTCAAAACATCAAAGTACAAGGTGAAGCAGCAAATGCTGATGGAGAAGCTGCAGCAAGTTATCCAGAAGATCTAGCCAAGATCATTGATTAAGGTAGATACACTCAACAACAGATTTTCAATGGATACAAAACAACCTTATATTATATTGGAAGAAGATGCCATCTAGGACTTTCATAGCTAGAGAGGAAAAGTCAATGCCTAGCATCAAAGCTTCAAAGCATTGGCGGACTCTCTTGTTAGGGGCTAATGCGGCTGGTGACTTTAAGTGGAACCCACAGCTCATTGACCATTCTGAAACTCCTAAGCCCCTTAAGAATTATGCTAAATCTACTTTGCCTGTGCTCTATATAAAAGGAACAAGAAAGCCCTGGTGACAGTACATCTGTTTACAGCATGGTTAACTGAACATGACCAACTGTTGACACCCACTGCTCAGAAAAACGATTCCTTTCAAAATATTACTCATTGACAATGGAACTCATCACCCAAAGGCTCTGATGGGGACATACGAGATTAATGTTGTTTTCACACCTGTTAACGCAACATCTATTTTGCAGCCCACGGATCAAGGACTAATTTTGACTTTCAAGTCATATTATTTAAGAAATACATATTGTAAGGCTATAGCTGCCATAGATAGTGATTCCTCTGTGGATCTGGGAAAAGTCAATTGAAAACTCTTTGGAAAGAATTCACCATTCTAGATGCCATCAAGAACATTTGTGACTCATGAAAGGTCAAATAACATGAATAGGAGTTTGGAAGAAGTTGATTCCAACCCTCATGGATGACTGGTGGGTTCAAGACTTCAGTGGAGGCAGTAACAGCAGCTGTGGTGGAAGTTGCAAGAGAAATGGAATTAGAAGTGGAAACTGAAGATGTGACTGAATTGCTGCAATCTCGTGATCAAACTTGAATGGATAAGGAGTTGCTTCTTATGAATGAGCAAAGAAAGTGGTTTATTGAGATGAATCTACTTCAGGTAAAGATGCTGTGAATATTGTTGAAATGACAATATGGGATTTAGAATATTATATAAACTTGACAGATAAAGCAACCACAGAGTTTTAGAGGACTGACTCCAATTTTGAAAGAAATTCTACTGTGGGTAAAATGCTATCAAACAGCATCACATGCTACACACAAATCCTTCATGAAAGGAAGAGTCAATCAATGTGGCAAACTTCACTGCTGTCTCATTCTAAGAAATTGCCACAGCCATCCCAACCTTTAGCAACCATCAACATCAAGGCAAGATCCTCCATCAGCAAAAAGATTATAACTCACTGAAGGCTCAGATGATCATTAGCATTTTTTATTTTAAAAAATATTTTTAAATTAAGATATATATAATTTTCATATAATTTACATAATAATACTATTGCACACTTAACAGGCTGCAGTATAGTGTAAACATAACTTTTAAATACACTAGGAAACAAAAAATTTGTGCGACTCGATTTATTGCAATATTCACTTTATTGTAGCAGTCTGGAACCAAACCCACAACATCTCTGAGGTATGCTTGTATACTAAAACCTAAAATTTGTTTAAATTACATTCTTATTTCCTGTGAAGAGCCTGTAAGAATAAGTAAGCTTCTTTATATACCTAAATTGAAATAGAAAACTTTGCTAGTCACTTTGATGATGGTAATCCTCTTAAACTTGGCCAAAACATTCCTTGATATATCTGTAATTAGCCTTTCAAATCAGATAGGTTAATCTTCTGATTCAACCAGGTAAGGAGAATGACTAAATAATTTATTTTCAACCCAAACAGCTAAGATATTAATCTACAAATATAGAAGCAATTGATATAAAGTATAATACATACCTTATACAAAATCTAAGTCATGAAAAATGTTTATAACATTTTGTAGGAAAAAGGGTAACATTAATGAATTCAGTTGATGAGTACCTTACACAATTGTTTAAACAATATAATTAGACCTACAAAGGACAACCAACAGAAATATTCTTCCTGCCATCCTTGTTGGCACAATCTCTGATTATGCCTTGATTTTATACTATGTGATCACCCATATAAATTCATGCTAACACTTCAGCACCATAAATAGCATAAAGCAGTAATTCTCAAACTTGACCAAGCATCAGAATGACCCGGAGGGGCTTGTTAAAATACAACTTGGTGGGCACTGTTTTTCAGTTTCTGTTTCAGTAGGTTTGGGGTAGATTTTGAGATTTCTATTTCTAACAAACTTCTAGATGATGCTCATACTGCTATTCTGGGAACCACATTTTGAGAACTATTGATTACACAGTAATGGTTAGACAAGGGCTATGGAATCAAAAAGACCTTAGTCTCTCACTATTTGTCTAACTATGGGAAAGTTTTACAATGTCTTAATTTGTCTTTACCCATGGCAAAGACTGATAATTGTCTGCCAACAGCCACTGTTCTCCTGTTTTTGCATAGCAACAGAATTTTTAGTTGTGATACGGCTGCTCTACTAAAGATTTAATTTTTCAGCCTCTCGTGTGTGTGTGTGTGTGTGTGTGTGTGTGTGTGTGTGTGTGTGTGTATACCTATCAGTAATTAAGTTCTGGCCACTGGGAGGTGGGATGAAGTGATAAGTGCGTAACTGGATCATGCCCTCCCCTCCTCCCAATCTATCCTGCTAGGGAGGATGGAGCAAAAAGAGAGGAAAAGCCTGGGTCCCAACACTATGGGGCTGCCACAGTTAACAAGGTGACTTACACCCATACTATACATGAGAGAGGAATAAACTTGTAACTTTTGAAACCCTACATACACTTTTGAAAACATCTTCTTAAAAAAGACTTGTTTAAGTAAGTTCTTAACAGTTTTATTTATAATAGTCGAAAACTAGAAACAGCCCAGGTACGCATAATAGAAGAATAAACAAACTATGGTATATTCATATGATAAAAGATTACTGATACATGCACCCACATGGATGAATCTCAAAAACATTATGTTGAGTAAAAGAAGCCTTACATAAAAGGTTGCACATACTGTATGATTCCATTTATATGACGTTTTAGAACACGCAAACTAATCTGTGGTAGAAAATAATCAAAACGGTGGTCATCTCTGGGGAGATAAATGTGGGGGTTTGATGGAGAAGTGGCATGAAGAAATCTTTTGAAGCAGTGGTAATGTTCTATATCTTGATAGGAGTTTGAGTTAAACAGATGTGTTTACATTTATCAAAACTCAACAAACATACACAAGATTTGTGAATTTCATTATGAATTTAACCTCAAAAGAAAAAACTGTAGACAAACAGCAAGCTCTAATTAATGATATGCATATGCTGAAGTATTCGGGGGAAGTAAACTGAGGTCTGAAATTTAACTTTGAAATGCACCAAAAATAAGATGGACTGATGGATAGAGGGATGGATGGACAGGTATGTATTATGCAATTACAGTAAAATATTAATAGGAAGAATTTAGGTGGGGGTTACACTTGTGTTTGCTGGAAAATTCTGTCAACATTGTTGAGCGTTTAGAAGTTTTCATAATAAAATGTTGATTAAAAAAATAATAATACATATATGTCTACAGGGCTTGAAGAGGGCACACAGTAGCCCCTCCTTATCCTCAGAGGATACACCCCAAGACCCACAGTGGATGCCTGAAACCATGGATAGTACCAAACCCTACATACGCTATGCCTTTTCCTATACTGTATATACACACCTATGATAAAGTTTAATTTATAGATTAGGTACAGTAAGAGATTAACAATAACTAATAATAAAATAGAATAGTTATAACAATATATTGTTCACAATTTCATGGATAGAATTTGTTCTTACCATAAATCTTAGCCACATCAACATGATTTTTTGTCTTTACTTATTAAGTTGAGATCTTTTACCTTTTCATTTAAAGGAAGCACTTTACACCTCCTCTTTGGCATAGGAGAATTACCAGCATCACTAATCTTTGGGGTGAGATTAAGTAAAATAAGGGCTACTTCAACACAAGCGCTGCTATATGGTGACAGTTAATCTGATAACCAAGTTGGCTAACAAGTGACTAATGGGCAGGGAGTGTGTACAGCATGGATACGCTTGACAAAGAGATGATTCATATACTGGGTGGACAAAGTGGGATGACAAGAAATTTCATCATGCTACTCAGAACAACATACAATTTAAAACATATAAATTGTATATTTTGGAATTTTCCATTTAATATTTTCAGACCTTGGTTGATCGTGGGTAACTGAAACCACGGAAAGCAAAACTGTGGAAAGCAAAACCGTGGATAAGGGGGGGCGACTGTACTATACTTCTGTTACATGAACCCAAAGATTAAAATAATATGACCAACCAAATTACCATCCAAGGGTTAAGACTGATTAAGCCAGTTCATTCAACCAAAATTAACCACCATTTCCCTAGTACAGGTAGTACCATGGGTTTTTACTTGGTGAATAGAGATGATTAAAATATTCTCCATTGGTAAAATAGCCATATATTCCAGGTTTCCTGGGACCATCCTGTTTATGCCTGTTGTCCCAACCATACCCTAGTTTAGAAAACAAAATATATGGTCACTACACCCACAGATTTTCCAATTTTCTAAACTCTTGGCTTATATTTGAAGAATTTCATTTTCCCCTCTTTTATACAATCATTTGCACAACTCAAATAACTTCTGAAGATTGACTAATAAAATGGTAAAACTGGAGTACTCACGGGTAGCCAAGGAAAAGGAGATTGAGGACTGAATGGCTTCGAAAGAGATTGACGAGGGTCCAACAAAGTACCCATCCACACAAAGTGAGTAGTACCAAGCGAGCTGATATCAGAACCATGTAGTGAATCATTGATGCTGCACCTGCCTTAGTAGCCTGAAAGTTTGGAAGCATCAAAAGGAACATTTTATAAATGATCTTATTCAAAAGTAATGCAACTCAAGGAAGGACTTAGTAGCTTTAGAGGAAGCTAAAATGTGTCTAAAAAATGAAAAAGATAAACTGCCCATTGTATCTTATCTCCCTACGAATAACTTCTCTGGGCACAGCTCATCATTTCCCCCTTGTGCCCCTATAGTGCCTTACACAGACCTCCTTTAAGTTCTTACGATATCATCTCATTTATTACATTGGGGCATTAAGACATTCTTTGAGAAGTATTGTCCATGAACCACATTCATCAGAATCACCTGGTCTGCTTATTGAAAATGTAAATTCCTAATGACCTCCTTCTCCAGAGGTGGGGAACAAAATTGAGTCAAGGAAACTGTATTTTAACAACCTATCAAGTGATTTTTATGTACATAAAGATGGATAGCCACTTATTTATCTGTCTTACTTCCCACTAGACTATAAGGGCCTCAATAGCAGTGATAATATTTCTGTTTATTTGAATCCTCACCTCTAATCTGTTTGCTAAATTAGTGTTTAGTAAGTTACTGAAGTTTCAGAAAATAATCGGATCTTCTTGGACACACACCTTATGTTTCTTTTTTAACTTCTGCAAACATGCAAATAATGCATAATCACTTCCAATTCTTTGTATCACAGCTGTTCAAATATTCGTCTTTAATCCCAAATCTTTAAAACTGACTACATATAGTACGTACTTCTCAAAACATGAAGCTGTGCAATGCCATTTTCTTTCAAAATGTACTAGGAAGGATAGAATGAGCAAAATGTAGGGGAAAATGGTGGATGCCCATAACCTCTAAAACAGCAGTATCAGAACTCAGAAAGGGGAAAAAAGTTATCTGAAATCAACAGTACATGGGAGGGGATAAGTCCCTTTTCAGGTCCCTCCTATACATCCACTTCTTAGTTTACAAATAATATTACACAGCATGTATAATATATTTGCAATACATTCTACATATATAGTAATATACACAGTATAAACAGTTACTTAAAATGCAAAGAAGCAATTAAATTAATAACACAATGAACTGATTAAGCCTCAAACTGTGGAGAAGGCTCAAGCTGTTCTCAGCGGTAGCAGGGCACATAGTTTCCTATCACTCCCCTGATACATAACTCATGCCAATATACCTCACATGTCAAAGCCTAAGGAAGTTATTTCAGTCACTGGAGTTATTCCATTGCCTCCCATCTCAAAACTTCAGGGTTAGAAATAAAAGAGACTGCTTCTGCCCAAAGTCGCCAGAGCAGCAGAGTTTGGATTTATTATTAGTTTTGCCTTATTCCTGAACCCGAGCCTTATTCTTCACCACTGTGCTAACTACTCTTTACCAGGTTCTGGGGTCACGGTGGTAGCCAAGACAAACAAAGCCCTTGCCTTTATGAAGCTGCCCAACCATGAAAAGCAAATAATCTAAGCAAACTTAGATTTTTAGACAATTACCTTTATAATTATGATGAGAGCTAAGGAAAAGAGTAAGCTGCTATGGAGAGCAAATAACAACGGACCCTAACCTAGAGAAGGCTTCCTTTAGGAAGTTATATTTAAGCTGAGATCTAAAGGATAAGCAAGAGTTAGCCAGGTGTGGAGAAGAAAAATATTCGTAACACTATGTTAAGTGAAAAGCATAGGATATAAAACTATATACAGATAATGTCCCAAATATATTAATATATATATATAATATCTTTATATGCAAATAAAGATTAGAAGGGAATATACCACAATGTGGTCCTCAATGAGAATATAATTTTTAAATTTTCTGCTTTATATTTTAGGATTTTCCAACTATTTTTAGCAAAATGTACTACTTTTCTATTTAGAAAAATAATTGTAAAAAAGAGAGTTGTTTCAGGGCAGTGAACAAACAGTTGCATTTATTTCCGGTCTCATGGAGCAAGTATAGAAGTAGAGCTAGCCTGGAAGTGAATAAACAGAGCCTGTCTAATTGGAGAGGTAGTCCTCTCTGAATAGCATTTAGCTTTCTGCATTAAAAACCTCTACCCTTTCCTTAAATATGATTGGTCCTTCTCAGGGTAGGGATCCTTTCTGTGAAATAAGCAAAAAAAGAAGGCAAACTTATTTTAATGGAAGGAAGAAAAGATGATTTATAATGGATTTTATCCATCTACTTTAGATATTTTAGGGAGAGAATCACTATACAGCTCTTTAAAATTTTTCAGTAGGTAATATATTCACATCACTCAAAATACAAAAGTATAACAGTGTTTGTAGTGAAAAGCTCCCCACCTGCTGTTCCCATCTCCTACCACCAACTAGGCAGCCTGTTATTATAATAGTTTGTATGTCCTTCTAGATACAATTTATTTATATAAAAGCAAATATATTTTGTTCCCTCCATCTGCCTTATTTTATTTTATCTGTTCTGCACCTTGCTTTTTCCACTTAACATCTTGGAGGTCAATACATAAACACATTTTCATCTTTTTAAAGACTACATGCTATTCCATTATGTAGATGTACCATAATTATTTAAACATTCCCTTACTGATGGACATTAAGGTATAAGTTTAAGTCTTTGATTAAAAATAGTTTAAATTTGGCTTAAATATTCTGTTCCCAGTAAGAATTACAAGCTTCCTTAGAAAATAGCTAATATACTCTCCAACTAAGGCTGTACCAAAGCTGCTAAACTATTTTTAGGCCTTTGAAAGTTGCCTTTGCAGCAACAGGGCAGAAACCCCAGTTATGCAGGATTTACGCACTCCCTGGACATATTAATTTGACATATGCAAGTAGCATTTCTAAGTAACTAAAGAGATGAAACAAAATCATTCCCTGCCTATTTTAAGTAAACATAAAACTCCACCGAGATCCTCTAAAGAAAGAACACATTTTCTCAATATATCCAAAAGTAAACTTCTATTTTCATCACCTAAATAAAGAACCTGAAAGAAAAGATTATAAAAACAGCATTTCTCCCTGTGAAAAACAATCTACTACCAGTGTTTTCAGTTAACTTCAAATGGCTTTCAGATCATAACTTAACATCTTTAATTACTCTGTGCTCACAGAAATAAGATTCCTGAAAATCAGAGCTTATACACAAAAAGACTTTCCATGTATGTTATGCAAGAAAAAAGCTGACTTTCAATAATCTGATTATAAAATTATACATAAGATATATGTGATTTTAAAAATATCTAAGATATGACCGTTTAAAATTTTGCACTGAATCATAAACTCCAAGATTAAAATTATTAGCCACTTTAGCTAAGTTAACATTTTTTGGTTTTGTAATCATTTATAGCGCACAAGATAACAAAATCTTAAGAAAGCACATTTTTCTTCTTTATTGGGGTTTATAAATATATGAAAAATGATACCAATGGCCAACTCTAACAATAACTTTTAATTTAATAAAGATCATTTTGAACTGGGTGTGGTGGTGTGCACCTGTAATTCCAGCTACTCTAAAGGCTGAGGTGGGAGGATTGCTAGAGCCTGGGAGTTTGAGACTAGACTGGACAGCATAGTGAGACCTTGTTTCTAAAATAAAAATAAACAAATAAATAAATGATCATTTTAATGTTCCAGTTCTTTCCTCTTCTGCCCACTAAACTTAGATGATAATCTTCAGATTAATCCTATGCACATTTTGACATTGCCTTTTTCAAAATTCTAAATTTTAATAAACTCAAATGTTTCTTGGTAGCTAACTCTACAAACAGTATATAAATAATATCAAGAGAAAGTTACCTGAAACTGGATGTTTTAGATGCAACTGTATATGTACAGATGACTCTCCATAGTAATAGTTATCTGACATTCATCCTATTTTTACTGAACTATTAATATTAAAATTTTAAAAACTGTACTGAAAAACTGGGAAGCTTAAAATAAGCTCCTGCCTGACAAATGAGATTTCTAACAGTTCTTGAGTTATTTCACACTTGAATTGTAAATATATTGCAGGAAAACCCTTTTTAAAATACTGGCAGAACTCACACGGGAGTAAAGAAATTAATTTGTAGTTTTACTAAAGTTATATTTGGATATTTCACCTTTTCAACCTGAACCCAATCTAGTAACTAATTCTAGCTACAAGTGACAGAATATAGTGAATGAGCTATTACCTCTGAGATGAGGGCCCATACAAGCCTCCTTGCAAGCATCACTGTGATGAATGCTGCCAGGTGATAATCAATGAGATGAAAATTCTATAAGAGAAACAAATAACTACATCAGAAAGAAATATGATGTATATCCAGCTGGGACTACTACACCAATAGAGGTTTACCCCTCAAAAGATCTTCCTTAGATCACTTTATCCTTAGGGACTAAGTGAATTTCACAGATCTTGATGAGACCACCTATCTTCTCCTTCTCCTTTCATGACAAATTGCTTTAACTTTCCAAACACTATTTTAAACTATCTGGAATGTATTCTCCTTTTTTGAAAGTCTACTGTATTAAAAGGAAAATATTGTGGCTTTGGGTTAGTAAGTGGTAACCTGCAGAATTATGGCAAGAATAATTCATATAAAATACTATATTTATAATAGTAAATTTAATAGTTCAGTTAGGATTCTCAGTCTTCAGAAGTTACTGTTGGTCTCTTTATGCAAGCTTATATTAACTAACTGGGCATCCACTCAACTCTCCACACAGCTGGCACATCAATTATATTCATTTAGTCTTTCTTCCTAACTTGATTTAGAATTATGCCTTATATCTCATCTTTTCTTCTATAAAATAATAGCATTACCTAAATGCTATTATTTCTTCTAGTCCCAAAGCTGTCTATATAACTGTGACAATAAGCAAAATGAAAAGTCTTAAGCAACTATTTCCCAGGAACCAACAAACAGTATGTGTTTTCATTTTGACAGTCAAAAGGTCTGTAGGTTTCCACAATTCCTTCCAAAATGGAAAGTTGAATTTCTTAATAAATTAATTCAATAAATATGTATGTAGCACCCACAACATGCCAGGTACTCTTCTTGACTGACACTAAGGATACAGTGCTAAAGATGACAGCCAAGGTTCCTGCTCTTCTGGATCTTCCTTTCTACTGTGGCTTGAGAGGGAAAGGGAATGGCAGAGATTACTAGTTGTTTCTTCTACCATTTAAAATTTAACTGGGCACTGACTCCTAGCCAACTAAAGGTTCATTTTCCAGCCTCCCTTGCAAAAACGACTTCTAGCCTAGGGAGGTGTGGAAAAGTGATTTGCCTAACTTCCAAGCCATGCCCTTAAAGGAAGAACTGTCTCTTTCTCCTTTCCTCCTCCTTCCTACTCACCAGATGTGATGATAGGAGTTGCAGCAGCTGTCTTGGACCACAGTTTGGAAAAAGCATGTTGGGGACAGCAAAGCAATAAATACAAAGAATTGCCACACTGCCATTATATCACCCACCTAAACCTTTCATTTAACAGGGAAACAAGCTTTTGTTATGTTTTAGTCATCCTGTTACAACAGAAAGAAGGGTGAGATGAGGTAATGAGTGATACATGAGTTTAGATTTTTTTTCTAATGGGAAGTGATAGTAGTATTTTAGGAAAAGAGTGCCACAGTTCTATTTGTATTTTAAAATGATCACTCTGGCTGCTGCATGGAGCATATCGTAGTGGGACAAGATTAGTTAAATTATAGCTTTTAATTCAGGTTAGAAATGATGATGAATTGATCAGGGTTAGTAGCAATGGAGACGGAATGAAGTGACCAAATTTCAAATACATTTTAGAGGTAGAACAGCCACAATATCAAGAGAGTGACATGCCACTCCTTAGATCATTTCCTTTTGTCTCTCTAAGTATTCTGGATTGTAACAATACTTATCCTCTTTAAGTTTTGGGACTCCTCCCTACTCATCCCACTCCTCCAAAATAATGCATGCAGATTCACCAAACCCCTAGGCTAACGTCTGGGTCTTATTAATGCATCACCAGTCCATCTAAGACACTTTTTAAATTAAAAGATTTAAGTGTCTAATATATCTTTTTGTTGGCAAATTTTGTTATATTTTAAATCGATGAAAACTGGTAATCTATGATTAACTCCTTATAAATTAGGATATTTGATTAATCAGAGCCCTCTACTCTTGACTATTCTGAACAATTTACTACTTAAAGCTTTTATATTTCTTAGGGTTAAGACTCATTAGCTAATTAACTGATAGCTAGAATGATACTTCACATATCCAGGTGTCTATATTTTCTTTTTGATAATTATTAAGATCTTGAACTGGAAAAATCTTACAAATTTCCAGGTCAGACACTCATAATAGAAGAAAATTTAAAGGACAAACCATGTATTTGGGACATAAGTCCCTTCTACAGCATCCCGGTCAAGTAACCAACCACTGTCCAGACTCGAACACCTTTAGTGATGGGAAATAACTAGGTCTCTGGCAGTCCATTCTATCTTTGAACAGCTCACTGATCCAGACTTCTTTCAGATTCATGGCCTAAAATCTTATTTACTATTTCACATATGTTACTCTTGGCTTCATAACCGAATTTTAAGCTTGGTGTTAGCAAAGATCATGTACAGCAGATAAGTGAGCCAATCCACACTATATGCTCCTTTAAGTGTGCTTTCCTCTACTGCAAAGATCAGAAAGCTAAAAATGACATTTCCAGACTTTCTTGCAACTAAGGTTCTAGATATGATTTAGATTCTGCCAACCACTGGGATTACATAAAACTTGAATTCAGAACTGAGTGAAGTGGGGAGTGCAGTTGTGGCAAAAGGCAACCATTTTTGATGGTATGGGTCAGAGCAAAGGAAGCATAAGTCTGGAGTCAGCAGCTGTAGCAGCAGGTTCCGGATGGACAGGTACATGGCTCCCTTTGTTTCAAGGCAACGTTTGTAGGTGATTTTTTTAAAGAACTCTTCAGAAACGGTATGCTGGGAGAAAGCTCTTTGATTAGTCTAAAAATTTAGCAACTGAGAATTTTCCAGAGGGATGTCAAACAAACTGAAAATTTTATAATGAACTACCCAACAAGCACTTATAGACTGAATATAGAACAAATACAGAAAGAAAGCATAGTAGATTAGTCTGCAATTGAGTACTCATTTTGCTACTATGTGATTTTTGAGCCAGTTTATAGGTCTCACATCCTTATTTATAAAATGGGAGTCAAACAGTAGTACCTACCTATTTTTATAAATAGTAAATGAGACAACACTTATAAAGAACATACTAAATATTTTAATAAGTGTTTGCCATTGACACTGTTAAAATAGTGAAGTACTTACAGAGCTACATAGCTAGAAGAAACCTTAAATATTATTTAATCTAACCTCTCCCTTTTACAACACCATGGCCAAGGAAGGATGAAGTATAGTTCCTATGCTCAATAAACTCATAAGCCAGGTAAGAAAAAAGACTATTTAAAAAAAAAAAAACAACAGAAAATTTGGCATTAAATTGTTACAATCCTTAAATAAAGAAACTGACATTCTCATTACAAGATATTAAATAGATGGATGGTCGATACAGTAAGAAAATTCTTACGAGTTAATTTCAGGAACGACCAAGTTACAGAAATATTTTTAAAAAATTTTTTTATTCCCTTCCTATACTATCTTGAGGATTCTAGTCCACATTTCCTTTTTATGTTCACCAAGCCAGGGAGGTTTGCTAATCGTTTATTAGTCTCAAACACATATATAAACTACCCGGGACAACAGCTGTCTTTCCCCTAGAGCATATCTCCCTCACCCATCCAAATCTGCCACTGCCAACGACATATCTGTCAAGTCGTCCGACTAGCCTTACTGATATTTTATATGCCCATCTACGGTGAACCTTCTCTGCATAACATTATCATGGCCCTGTAAAAATATTGAGATAAAAGTAGGAAAAAACCTACAATATATTTTTACGTACTTCAACAGAGACAGCTAGTTCCTGTTTCAATTTCATTTTTGTAACAGAACCCAATTTTATTCAGGTTACCAATGTACCCAGCTAAAGGACTATATTTTCTAGCCACCCCTGCAGTTAGGAGTGTACATGTATGGAAATGATACGACCCTAACCCATAAGAAACTCTCCTTCATATTTCCCTAAGTTCCTACCCCTTTCTGGCTGACCATGGACCATGTTGGAAGACAACAGTGTCTCCATCAGCCTGAATGACCACCTGAAAGAACGCCTGCCAATCAAGACAACTGCCTCAGACTGTTATGTGTTTGAAGCATTAAAAATTTGGGGTTTATTTGTTATAGAAGCTACCATCATCCTAATCCGGCCATTAAAAGGGTAGAGTTACTGGAATTTAATCGTATTGACTACCTTATATTTACAACAAACTTAACATGGTGTAGAGAAAGCTAAATATCAAAAATCTTCTGTGATGCTATAATAAATTATTTAAATGTTCTCTAAATTTTCATTTATATTTTTACTTCCTCTGGTAGTATTTGTACCTTAACAATCTTACCATGAAACTTTATTTCTGAAAGTAGTCTGTGATCTAGTAGAAAAGCATTTTATTAGAAGAAAAACTATTAAGAAAAATAATTTCTACATATAGACTTTCCAGCTAGTTTCTTGGCTGATACGAAGATCTTAAAGGCCAGTAAGACTTACCAGTGAAGTACAAGAAGCAGGATGATTGTAAGGATACCACCACACCGTTTTATAGATGTTGATGTACTGGATGAACAGAGCAACCAATAGGTAGATGAAAAAAAGAAATTCAAAGAGCAGGCTCCCATCCACAGGCAAGTCAGGAATTTGGCAATGACGAACAGGACCTGGGGTAATTAAGGCTGTGATAGGTGGGACTGGAAGGCCAACAGCACTACCATTCCTGAAAGAGAAAACTATGGTTAACTCAAATGGTGATACCCTTCACTGTCACAGAGCATAAAGGGCCCCTGCTGCCTCCTCTACCTACCCCTTAACTGCTGGCTTTCTCCCCTAAGACTCCCATCCTGGCATCCTCATCTCTTCTCCCTTTACACACTCTTTCAGTGATCTAAGATGTAGCAACAGTTTCCATTATCTCGTACATGCTGAAGACTACAATTTCTTTCCACAGAGCTCACTGCTGAGTTTTAGTCCCATGTTATCCAACTCCCTTCTGGACATCTCTGTGTTCCTCCTCTTATAGTCCTGACCATAGTTCCTGGGCCACCCAACGAGCTGCCCAAATCAGAAACTTGGGAATCATACCAAACTTTTCTTCTGCCTCTCCATATCCAATCACTCTAAATCTTATAAATTCCACTTTATAAAACTTTGTCTAAACTGTACCCTCTCCTTAAACTCATTGCCTTAGTTTAAGCATTCACCATTCTGCACCTAAACTATTACGGTAATTCTCCTAAATTCAACTTTATTTTCACCAAACCTCCAACATGCCATTAGGGGTCTAAAGGGAAACTCTGATAGTATTATTCTCTTACCTAAAACCCTTAAATGGCTCTCCACTGCCAATGGGATAATATCCAAAAATTTTTAGTGTATCCTATGATGCCTCACCTCTTTTCACTCTTCCACAGGCACCCTATACGATACGCATGCTATTTGCTGTCTGGAATATACATGCTATTCTTTTGTGCATATTATTCCCTTTATAAGTATAATAATACTCTTCCTTAACTTCCCATTTTTACTGACAAAATCCTTTAAGACTTTTAAAATTCATTCTTTAAGACTTTTAAGACGCTCAAACATATCCTCTGTAAAGCTTATTCTGACTCAATCAAAATTGATTCATCTCTTCTCTGTGCCACCATTATACCTAAATTATGCCTTTATTATAGCACTTTTATATTCTTACATAATTTTGTGGTTACATCCATATCTTGTCTACCAGACCATAATCTTAAGGACAGAGACTATACTTTTCTTAGTTTACTGTGAATATATATCTTTAAGTTGAAAAGGCAGCAGACTTATACAGTCACAAAAAGGAGAGAGATCTCTTAAACACAAATATAAATAGAGATTTTAATCTCTATCTTATTCTTCTTTCTTCCAAGGTCTTTTACAGATCAGATACAGCTGGGCTATCTAAAATGATAAGAAAGGGATAGGGATAGGGATAAAATTTCCTATTGCTTAATGCCTAGGAATAGTTACAGAGATCTCAGGGCCTACTACTGTTTATAGAACAAGGAAAACAGGCTTGGTTTGGAGACTTCCAAAGAAAATTCAAGAGAAGGAACACTATTAGTCTTACCATTCTACTCTAAAATTTCCAAATATAGAATACCGGCATTGGTATGTGGCATTTACCGTACTTTAAGTGACTCATGGGAACATGAATTGTGTTCATAGTTAAGGATATTATGGGAGAAACTCAGAAGAGCTAGAACAGGAGTAAGAACAGGACTGCAGGGGGTGGGAAGGATGGAAAAAAATGATAAAAGTCTTTTCGTCTCATTCCCAGAGTATACTCCAATAAAGAAGGCCTACCAAGTAATAGATTGTGATCTATTAGTAGGTCTCAGAACCATACCTGCTCAGTCATAAACTAGTCTTTCACAGCCTTCTGATCTGTTCTGGGAGGTGCGCCACAGCAATGTAAAACTCTAGGAGGCATCATTCCATAGGATACAACATGAATGGCAGCCTCTGGAGTTGTACAAGTCGACAGACCTGAACGAAGAGGATTGAGGCCAGCAGCTAATCTACTCTCTCACTCCAGTTAATCATAAGACATTGAAATAAAAAATTCTGATGAGAAGTTACGAGGTTAAGAGCCTCTATTCTAGAACAAACTAAAAATTCTTATTCCCCTTCAGTCAAAAATAGACTATGGACTAATATGCTTCTGCCATTAACAAATAAAATGCTGGGCTTCAAAAAAGATGTACAAAAGATCTACATTTGTGATACTCTATACTGCCTTGGCTATTAAACTTCCAGGCAGAAGACAAAGAGACAAAGGTCAAATAAAATGATCCAGAGCATCAGTGGGGAAAAAAGGAAAGTATTCTTATATAAAAAGAATCTATGAGATTAAGCCTTTTCTGTCTAAACTAAAAAGTTGAAAGCTTGACAGAAGATATGATCGAACTTCTTAAAATCAAAAAATTTATAACCAAATAAACAGACTTGGTCAATACACCTCAGAAAATTAATAAAGAGGTATTATTTAGGCAAAATAAAAGAATTAGTCCTCTAACAGGATATAAAAACAGATTTAAGAATTTATTCAGGACTCACTTATTTCCCACAGCAACAAGTTGTGACAACACACATAAAGTGTTGTCTACCAGGAAAGTTCATTAGAAACTCAATGCACAAGGTTTTTATTGGGGGCTAGCCACATAGGCACCCTCTTCCTAGCAGTACAAAATTCTGGACTCTCAAAAGGAAAGCAGGTATTCAGCATAGCTACCCTTAAAAAGGCCTGCTTATAAGGCTTACATCTGGGAACTTCACTGGTAAACCGTTCTCTCCACTGATATAAAACTTTCCCTAAATAATAAGAATGGCTTGCTGTGCCTAGAACTGTTTGTATAAACAATGTGATTTATGCTGAATACCTGTGCTTTGTCCTTGCATATAAAGTTTGAGTGCAGGAAAGGATTAACATAGCAAGCCTGATACTGGCTCTTATGGAGCCAGCAAACAGCACAACTAATTTAAGCAAATGGATAAACCAATGAAGAGCCAAAGGGATGAAGAGGAATTAGAAGGGACAGAGAAAGCAGTAATCATTTGCACATGTTTAGGTGATATTATTAACAAAGTATATGCAACGAATAATCAAAGGAAAAAAAAACACACTTAGATCTTCTCAAGTGAGATTCTCCCTCAATCTGGAGCTCTCTAAGAAACTCAGAAATACACTGTATATCTTCCTTTTTTAAAAGGACAATCATCTAAATACATTGTTGTAAGAACAAATCCCTGCTCCCTGAAGGTGGAAAGTGGGACAGAAAACTATGGATTTCAGTCTTGACTGTGTCATCAAACTAGCTCTTTGACATTCTCAAATTTAACTTAACCAAATCAGGCCACAAATACCTACCAAACAGGTGCAAATGCTCTCTTCTCCAACCAACCTATGTCTTGCAGACATCCAAAATCATACCATACTTAAGCAATTATCTATTTCTCTCTTCAATACTCTACAGACATTCCAGAAGTAAGCTCTCCACATCTGGACACTGTCTTTCTTCATATGCATCCTTCTTAAAACCACATTCTAAACCTTTATCTATATTTTTTATACCTCTTTCCCAGGTCTCATAAAACAAACTACTCCATCTGCTTCCTTCTCATCAAAAAGCAAACGCAGAGCCTTTTTTCCCCAAAATAACCTCTCTAGGTAAACATATCAGAAAAGAATCACTCAGTAATGGTCTCAGTGACTTTTCAAACCGTGAACGACTATTTCTTTCACTTTATTCTAATCTGTTGGAAAACACATTCTTCTACCCACCCCCACAATCAATTACGAAAGAAATAATATGTTAAAGGAGAAGAGAGGGTAGAGAATGGTAGATCAAGGCAACCATAGCTGGAACCCTGAAAAGCCAGGACAGAAGAGGTACAACACAGGGCAGAGAAAAGAATACAAGACCACAGTCAAATCCAGTTAAGAGCAGACGTATTTCCCAAATGTTCCGAGTTCTTCCCAGTATACTATCTGCAGACTCCAAGTGCAGAAGGAAGCATCTAGGAATGAGGCTTTCAGCTCTTCTTAATAGCAGAAAGCTTCATTATCCTTTCCCCAGGAAATATTTTACGTGGTATCCCAATACTTAAAACTCATAGGAAAGGGAGTTAATATGATTAAGAGGAATGGGAAACCTGAAGCCTAAGACTACTAGGCCTGCCCAACCCCTTTTCCTTTCTTTTTTTTTCCCTTAGGGTCTCACTCTGTTACTTCAGCTAGAGTTCAGTGACATCATCCTAGCTTACTGCAACCTCAAACTCCTGTGCTCAAGCGATCCTCTGCCTCAGCCTCCTGAGTAGCTGCAACTACAGGTATGAGTCACCCCCCCGCCATGCTAATTTTTCTGTCTTTTTGTGGAGACTGGGTCTTGCTCATGCTCAGGCTGGTCTTGAACTCCTGACCTCAAGTAATCCTCCCTCCTCAGACTCCCAAAGTGCTGGGATTATAGGTGTCAACCACACTTGGCCCCCTTTTCCCTTCTGAGCCCTCCTATAGCAGCCCCTAAGACACTGAAGAGAGATTCAATGGCACAGTTTAAGAACATGATTATCTAGGGAAATTCTCAAAGCCAAAGCAGAAGGGAATGAACAAGAACTGCTGGAATTAAGACAGAGGCAAAGCTAGAATTCTGTAGCTAGCTAGAATCCTAGCTAGGCACAGGTAGGATTTTCTATCATAATTTGAAAGTGCTGAATCAGTAAGTTTATAGTATATCTTAGTAAAATTAAGGCATGTACTTCAAATTGCCAACAACTTTCATTTCTGTACCTTTCCTCAAAAGCATTTTCACATATTCTCATTCTTTTTATTTTTATTTTAACAAATGTAAAATAATACATGTTATTTGTAGAAATTTTGAAAAAAATCAGTAATTTTAAAAAATTACTGCTACTACTTCATTTATTTTCAACATCTTGCTATGATGCAAACAGTGTCACTATTTTTAAAATGAAGAAATCCAAAGAGCAGCAGAGTAAAAAATAATACTCTTGAATAAACTACAGTTACTCTGTATAAATATATAAACATAAAATTTGGATTCAAAATTAGTATAAGGAGAATCAGAGACTGGAAAAAAATTCCTTCAAACTGAAATTTCAGGGAGAGTTCCACTGAAATGACAAGATCAGAACTAATTTTGAAGATTGGGTAGAACTTGAGTTGGAAAGTCAGAAAGAAAGAGGGAGGTCAGGCCAACAAGAGAAAAGTGCATAAATACTATTAGGCAGGCCTGAAAAGACAGGAGTGGTACTGATTGCTAGCTTTGAAAATTAAAAATCAAGGCAAGGGAAAAACTATATTCAGGGAAGCAGCAGAAATTTACTGGCAAAAATTATCTTGACAGAACACTTGATTGGATAGAAGCATTTCTTTGCACTATTACATGACCAAACCTCTTGATGACATTAGTTACTGTAGATTAGAAATAATGCATCTTAACTTTTGAAAATTAGGAACATAAATTTCCATTAAAAAGATCAAATTCTTTATTCTCATACATGACACAAACTTAAGACGTCTAGGCTATAGCTGACAGCTTATTATTATCGAACAATTTTTTGACAAAAAAATTTTTAAAACCTTTGATGGAATGTAACATAATTTTAGAATCACATATGAGCTGTCAGTTTTAATTTGCTGCCCCCCAAAAAAGAAAAAAGGAATGCCAGTAAGTAGATAAACAATTGCATTTGCCTTGTATTTTCATTCACTTCTTCCTTCTACTAATAGCTAAAAAGGAGATGACTAGAATTTGGATTATCGGCCAAAAGTAAGAATTGGACCGTTTTCACTTTATAGGCCCCATATCACATCTTTCTACCTCCAAAATATTCTGAAATATTGACCTCTCAGTCTTCAAGGGCAGGATTTCTACCTCAGTATCAACATAAGCAAATATCTGGATGGCATGATGACTTTTATGTTAGTCTTATTGATCATAAGACATTACAAATTATGCATAGCCTTATTTCTTCTTTACCTGTTTCTCAAGCCTGTTCCATTGCCACAGCTCCCACCAACCAAAGTCTGTAAAGAAGGTAAAGCTGAACGGCTTAGCTGCTGCCGGCTGGGGCCCCTCCTTCCACCGGGCATGTCCGGGAACCAGTCTGCTTCCAGTGCCGCCTGTAGTTGCAACCCAGGTTAATGGCTGTCAACCTGTTTCAACTCTGAATAACAACAAAAGAAAACATTTAAATATCAGTTGACTATTTTTAAAGTAGGCAACATAACAAAACAACCAAAAAAACTGAGTGAGCAGGCCTTGCAAAACCAAATTTTCAAACAAATGCTCCCAGTGTCTCTTACCTACTTTATTCTAATTAAAGGACGATTCAGACTCTAATGGGTCAGAAGCCTAAATTCTGATCTAAGCTCTCTCTGTTTGGTTTAGGCAAGTCACAACTTTTGTCTTTTGTCAGTTGACTTGCATCATATGAAAGATATTACAATCAGATGTTATTTTACAAGAAACATCACAATTTATATGTTTTCAATTCAATATTTCATTATAAACCACTTGAAATACAGGAGAAAAAGCACTGTCCAAAATGTTAGGTTTTGTTATCAAGGGATATGGGCTCTGAGATCAGATGTGTCACATATTATCTGACCTTATCTGAGTCGTTCAGCCTCTGAGTTTGTTTCTTCATCAGGGAAAAAAAAAGTGTCCCCTGTTCTACAGAGGTCGACATCAGAACCGACAAAGATAAATGAAAGGGCACCAGTAGGCCTTTTAACTCTTTAAAAATGAAACTGCTCAAATGATATCTCCATATGTTAGGTGAAAATACAGGAAAGAACTCAAGTGGATTCCCACCCCAGAAAAACTGATGTAAAATCATTTAGAAATTACTGAAATAGCAAGATTAAAAGGCAAGTAACAGATAAAGATCCTCACTGAAAAGAAGCTGTGTTTTTTATCAATTCATGGCAAAAAATCATGGTTCCGCCAATATGGATACCAAATGTTTCCTAAACGACACAACCAAAAACCAAAGGATGACACGCTGGAAAAACCCTGTTTTTCAAAACTTTACTGCAGACTGATCCGATGTTCCCTATTCCTAACAGCCTTACTGTTAGACTAACAAACGCCAAGTAAGACAAAGCATTCAAACCGTTGGATGCAGGGGCTGCTGGTCCTTGCTCAATTAGTGAGCAAAGGGAAAGGAAAGTAAGGGGGCAAAAGACTGGGACGGAAGAGGCAAGAGTATGGGGTGGGGGAAGGTAGCCGGCGAAAGACCACGAACTTCAATAGACTGGTCCCTAAGAGGAGTGGACAAAGCGGTCCCCGCCACACACCCCGGAGGGCCAAACCAGGCCCAGGACAGTCGGACACTGAGACAGCTCAGGAATACTCACGCATGGAAGAGGCCCGGCCGGTGGGGCAGGATCCCTAGGAAGAGGAGGCGGCTTTACAGACTGGACCCCAGGCAACAGAACTCCCTCCCCGCGCTGAAGCACTCCAAACCAGCTGCCTGTACGCAGGCCGTCCCCACCCGGAGAGTCGAGAAAAGGTACCCGGCTTCGGGGTGCCAGAC
Organism: Indri indri; assembly: GCA_004363605.1. NCBI lineage: Eukaryota > Metazoa > Chordata > Mammalia > Primates > Indriidae > Indri > Indri indri. The sequence goes on along the minus strand of RJWJ010003539.1, from coordinate 19,248 downwards.
TCAGACCTAGACCCCGAGTCGGTGCCAGAGCCAGAGCTAAAACTAGAGCCAGAGCTCGGCCGGGTCAGCACTCATCCCCAACCTCCATTACCACGGAGCTGAGCAGACGTGGCAGCGCACGGCGATGACGTCAGTTCCGCGACGGCTGGCAGCCCCAGCTGCGAGCTGGCCCCCGGAACCGTACAAGCAGCCATGGGAGCCAGCATGTCAGCCCCTCCCGCGTGCATCTGCGCAGTGGAACTCGCCTTCTCCTCTGGGTTCGTAGTCCCGCCTTCCCGGCCAGCTCTGGCCAACGTATTTCCTCCGTCAGCTAGCCCCTACGAGGTGCAGGGTACTTGTTGTTATCTCATGGACTCCATGCCACAACGATGTACAAGTTATCGCCCCCAGTTGACAGATGAGGGGAGATTGGGAGGCGTCACCTAGGGTCACGTCACTGCTAAGTGAAGGAACCCAAATCGTGAAGTCTTCAGCATCCAACCCTGCACTTACTGTATGTTAAGTAAAGGACTAGATAGATGTTGGGGTTACAAAGTGAATACCACAAAAGCTCAGGGTCTAGTGGAAAAGACAAGACACCAGAAGAACACAGTAATTACAATTTATTACAACGCATGCAACATTAAATGTATGTCCAAGGACCAGAGATAGCATGCAAGACAGTGAAAGGAACTCTATGGGATGAGGGTGGTGTCAATACCAAGAAAAACTTCACAGAGAGCTCGGGGTTTAAGCCAAGACTTCACCAATGAGTAGGGGGTTCATGAGAGATGGCTCTTCTCCTGGAGAGGAAGCGGTAGATAAAAAGGTAAGGAGTCAGGCAACGTCATGATGAGTTCAGGAACTGCCAATAATTTAGTACTAGAAGAGTAAGAGTGCCAAAAGGAGCATTTCTATGAGATCTTTCACTCCAGAGAATTTAAGCTCCTTAATAGAAAGTTCTTTGTATTGATTATATGATTAGTTAACTGTTATTGAGAGTTTTGTTTTTGTTGTTGTGCCAGACACTGGACTACTACCTTTACATATTTCCTTTAAATCTTACAATGCTTTAATAGGAGGCTGTTTTCAGAGGAAACTGAAGTTAAGAGAAGTTAAGTAATAACCTAGCTAATAAGTGGCAGAGCAAGAATGACTTACACCAAAACTGCTAAAGTTAGTAATTTTCCCCAAAGTCCTAGCGTCCTGAGGTACCACAGAGATTTCATTCATGAATACAGATGGTTGTCAATTCGGGATGGTTTGACTTACAATTTTTTGACTTTACAATGGTGCAAAAATGATACCCTTTCAGTAGAAACCATACTTCCAGTACCCATACAGTCATTCTGGGTTTTTTCATTTTGAAGTATAGTTATGCATCCCATAATGATCTTTCAGTCAACGATGAACCATATATACAACAGTGGTCCCTTAAGATTATAATGGAGCTGAAAAATTCCTATTGCCTAGTAATGTTATCGCTGTTGTTATGTGGCAGTGCAACACATTACTCATGTATTTGTGGTGATGCTAGTGTAAACCTATTGCACTGCCAGTTGTATAAAAGTATAACACATACAATTATGTACAGTACATAACAGTTGATAATGATAATAAATGACTGTTATTGCTTTATGTATTTACTATACTATGCTTTTTTCATTATTTTAGAGTGTACTCCTTGTACTTATTTAAAAAAAGAAAAAGTTAACTGTAAAACAGCCTCAGGCAGGTCTTTCAGGAGGTATTCCAAAAGAAGGCATTGTTGTCATAGGAGATGACAGCTCCATGCCCGTTATTGCCCCTGAATGCCTTCAAGTGGGACAAGATGTGGAGGGTAGAAGACAATAATATGGTTAATCCTGACCCTGTGTAAACCCAGCCTAATATGTGTGTTTGTGTATTCGTTTTTAACAAAAAAGTTGAAAAAGTAAAAAAAATAAAAATTTTAGAAATAGAAAAAAGCTTATGGAATAAGGATATAAGAAAAGAAAATATTTTTGTGCAGCTATACAATGTGTTTGTTTTAAACTAAGGGTTATTATGAAAGAGTCAAAAAGTTAAAAAAATTTAAATGTTTATAAAGTAAAAAAAGCTACAGTAAGCTAAGGTTAATTTATTATTGAAGAAAGAAAATTTTTTTGTAAGTTTGTGTAGCCTAAGTTCACAGTGTTTATAAAATCTACAGTATTGTACAATAATGTCCTAGGCCTTCACATTCACTCACCCCTCAGTAACTGACTCACCTAGAGCAACTTCCAATTTTGCAAGCTCCATTCATGGTTAGTGTCCTATAAAGGTGTACTTTTTAAAATCTTTTATAACATAGTTTTACTGTACCTTTTCTATGTTTAGATAACCAAATACTTACCACTGTGTTACAGTAGCCTCCAGTATTCAGTACAGTAACATGCTATACAGGTTTGTAGCCTAGGAGTAATAGGCTATACCATATAGCTTAGGTGTGTAGTAAGCTATACCATCTAATTTGGATATGTACAATGTTTGCACACCACTGAAATCACCTAATGAGACATTTCTCAGGATGTATCGCCATTGTTAAATGACATATAACTCTACTTCACACCTTCCTGGAAGTAGAGGAAATTCTGACTCAAGTTTTATTTAGATTACTCAAGAAGTCTTGTATGGTACAATGTTGGGAGTCCAGTTTTTCCTCCTGCCTATTCACCTAAAATGAGACTCACTCACACAAAAATTGGATGGTCCCATCCTCATGGAATGTAGTCAAAATGCCTCCTCTGACTGACATGGCCCATTCCTAGCTAATCAGCATTATTTTATCTTCCGCCATTCTTCAACATGCATCCTAAACCCGCCATTACCATCAACCTAGATTCTATCCCCACCTTCTGCAAATTATAGCTCCCACATATTCAGTGTCTCCAGCACAATATTCCTTAACTCCAACATTTCCTTTTCTTCAGCCTGGAATATACTCCTCCCACCCCTTTCTCCACATTTCTACTTCATATTGATTTTTTCCTCCACCAAAACCAGTAACACTTAACTATTGCCTTAAATTGTAAATTATCTCTGGGGAAGCACATATGTCTTCCCTACTAGTTCTGAACTTGAGAACACAGATTTGATCTTACACTTCCGTGTATTTCCGCAAAGCCTAGGATGTTACTATGCACATTTTAGGCAATGGATAAATAATTGTACTTGTATGGTTACTATATATATATGCCTACACTTAACTATATACACCTATGTATTAATAGATACATACCTATACTATGCTATATACCTATACTGTCTAGTATTATGTGGCTCACTGTCAAAAAACAAAATTTCAACAAATTTAGTTTAAAGATCTAATTGGCTTTTATTAGTGATTCATATATCAGGTAGCATCCCATCTATGAAAAAGAAAGGCAGACTAATGAGCTGAGCAGAGGGGGTTGGCTTTATAAGGCAGAAAAGATCTGAAGAAAGCAGAAATAAGAAACAAAAAGCAGGGTTGATAATTTTGAATTTACTTTCCTTAGAGGGTTAAAACAGAGGCGATTTCTTTATTATGCCAGCTCAGGGAGACTGGGCACCTTCTGACTGATTGCTGTGAATCTCCTGTTTTTTTGAAAATTGGCCCATTTTAAAGTTCAGTTTGATTATGTGGCACCCAAGATGAATGACTCCATTCTGGTTTGGTCTAGTCTTTTGGGACCTAGTGTAGGAGCTCAGTCCAAAACAATGGTCTTCCATAAATTTTCTTTAACAGCACTGACTTTTTTTCCCCCATGTCTAAGTCACCTAAACTGTTATAAATTCCTATTACAGAGGGACCTGTGCTATGCATTTACAACCCTTTGGGGTGTAACAGTGCTGTACACATTCACATGTTCAACAAATCTATACTATTTAATAAGAGGCAGTTTGATGTCATTCATGGAAGGAACTATCTAGCCTCAGATCTACGACAAAGCAGTAGTGGTTGTGCCACTACCGTGAAGCTGTTGGGCAAGAAACACATCCTCTCTGATGTACAGTTTTCTGGCTGCAGAGAAATAATATGTTTTCAATATGGCATAGAATGGAAGGAATTATCATTAGTAGACATATTTTCCCAGAGGATGCCAGGGAAGGAGGATACTTAGCTGGTCCATTTGTACCTTCTCCCCAGCTTCCTGGCGCTGCACTCCCGGGGAAACTCCGCCTCAGGCCGGGGGACTGGAGGAGGGGTGCGGGGCAGCGTGGCCATCTTTGTGCGGGGCCCGCCGCCCACGTGCTGCGGTGGTCACCGCCATCTTTGTGCGGGGCCGCGCTTCCGCCGGAGTCGCGGCGGGGAATCCGCAGTGAGTCGGCTGGCGATGGAGTGGTGGGCGAGCTCGCCGCTTCGGCTCTGGCTGCTGTTGCTACTCCTGCTGCTACTCCTGCGGCCAGTGCAGGGCCGCCGGAAGGAGTCAGGTGGGTTCCGGGCAGGACCGAGCCTGCCGCTCGGGCTCGGGGTCTGGCCAGGGTCCGGAGGCGCTCCCCGCCCCCTCGCTCCCCGGCGCCCTGGAGGATGCTGCGGCCGCTGTAGCGCAAGCTGGGCAGAGGGCGATGGGCACCTCGGAGTGGAGAGTGAGGGTGTCTGGGTCTCTGCTCCTGCGCAGGACCCTGGAGAGTAACTCGTCCTCCAGAATTCGCAGTGCTAGGGAGGAGTGGGAATTCCCCTGCTCACCCGCAGGCGGTATCGCCCGCGCTCGGCTACTTTGTACCTCCCTAGACACTCGGGGGCGGGGAATTACATGTGCGAGCGCGCGCAGCGTTTATACATACATATGTTGTCAGAAGAGATGAAGGGAGGGTTTAATGTCGGTAGCTTTTAATTGATCCTTTATATGGGGCTCAGTTGATTAGTAGAAGGCGAGAATCCATGTCACTATCCTGTTTATCCATAATCTTCTGAAGGGCTGGGCATTAAGCTTGGGATATTGATGGCCCAGGTGGAGGAGCAGACGACGTGAGCGCTGGAGAATTACAGGAAAAAAGTGCTTCCAGACGTTTTGTTTCCACCCGTGGGACAGGAAGGGGATTTCTGAAAGTTTTGGTCTCTCTTGGTTCTGTCTGCCTGCTGCTGCTAGCAAATACGAATGCTCAGGGGTGCTTGGTTAACTTTCATTTACTTTACTTTTTGAAGGTTCAAAATGGAAAGTATTTATTGACCAAATTAACAGGTCTTTGGAGAATTATGAACCATGTTCAAGTCAAAACTGCAGCTGCTACCATGGGTAAGTTCTCTTCTTTGATGTGTCTTTGAGAGTTTAGTTCTTGTAGCAGAAAGTACCCTAACATCCCAGAGAGACCTTGGTTGCAGTGGTAAGAGAGCCAACCCGTTTTGAGAGCAGAAAGCATGCCTGATGTGGTTTTCCTACTTCTAGGGAATAAAAATGCTCTAGAATAGGAGAGACTCAGGTGGTCTCAGCATTACCTGTGACTCCCTGTGGGATTTAGTGCGTGTGTTTGTCTGTTTCTTCCGTTGGACTGAAAGTTTCTTGAGATCAGGATCTATGTCTTATTTGCTGTTGTATCCCAGGTGCTGGCCCTCAGTAAGTGCTCAATAAATATTGTTGAAGGAATAAACCTATTTATCAATTAATCTAATCATAAGTTTCCTGTTGGTTATCTTTGAAGAATGCACATCAGGGCTGGGATATGGTATGTAGAAAGAAAACTTTGAAAGCAGACTTGGGTTTTAGTCCCAGTACTCTCACTAATTACTCCTGTGGCAAACCACTTAACTTCTCAGATCTCAGATTCCTCATCAGCTAAATAACAGGGTTCTTCTAGTTCCTTTGCTGTGTTACTCTGACTCCTCAAAAATTCATCTGATGCTTATGATACTTGTTGAAAACTTACTATGTAGTCAACTTTAAAAGAGATGCAAAATAGTATCCTTTTCTGATTACTGCTGTCAGGCTGCCAGAGTATGTGGGGGTGGGTACAGGCCAGACAGACCAGAACAAGTGAGTCAGATAGTGTAGATCGTAAGGCAAAACCTGTACCTTCTCTGCGATTCGGAGAGGGGGACGTCAGTAGAACTGCAGTGACTGGGAGGACATGAGTAATGAAGGAGGAATTTGGAACCATCAAGGGAGGGATAATCCAGACAGAGGGAGGAAGGGGAAACATTGACCTACTTTTTATTTTTTGTAGCTTTACCGCATTTGATGTTTCAAGTTATTTATGGTGTTTCTGGGAGAGAGTTGCTCATTCCTGCCCTCTAGTCTTTCCTTCAGCTTACCTTGTTCTCTAATACTAAACCTAAATGCACTCAGGAATTAGGTTCCACCTAATTCCTGTACCACTCTTTTGGCCTGCTTTCGCTGACAATTCCCATTCTTTCCCAGCATCATAGAAGAGGATCTGACACCTTTCCGAGGAGGTATCTCCAGGAAGATGATGGAAGAGGTAGTTAGACGGAAGCTAGGGACCCACTATCAGATCATTAAAAACAAATTATACCGAGAAAATGACTGCATGTTCCCCTCCAGGTAAGAGTTACGAGGTAGATACCTCTTCTGACTTTATTGCATACAAGCTTACTGGATACTGTTCTTAAAGAGAAGCTAATTCAGGGGACTGACAAGTGAATCCTTCCTCACATTTCAGGGGGACTACAAAATAATGACCAGCTTTTCTCCTTGTCTGGGAATTTTTCTTGCCAGCTCCTCTCCCAAAGCCTGTCTCCTCTCTCTTTTAGAGGCTTGGGTGCATCACTGGTTGTAGTAGCTATAGCCGTGCCCCATCTTACTTCACCAGGTATCGTAGCTGTAGTACACAGACTGATGAGGCCTGGGAAGAGTGAGCTGGGCTGAAGGAGGAGGAGAAGCATAGGTGTTTATTTACTGAGTGTCTGCCACGGGCCAGGACTGTTCTAGATTATGAGTATTTGAGGAGAGATGACAGAGTCAAGAGCAGTAACTGGGGCTGCAGGCTATACTAGCCAGGACTTCAGGTGTGAGAGTTGAGGTGACATCCCTGGGCTGAGGGCCCAGGGGAGAAGGCAGGATCATGGACTGAGTCTGGCAGTTGAGTTTAGGCAGCATTACATATACCAAATGATAAACCTTCTTTTTGGAGTCTTTTTTTTGTTTTTGTTTTTGTTTCGTTTTTTGTTTTTTTTTGTTTTTTGAGACAGAGTCTCACTCTGTCACCCAGGTTGGAGTACAGTGGTGTCATGATAGCTCACTGCAACATCAAACCCCTGGCCTCAAGCAGTCCTCCTGCCTCAGCCTCCTGAGTAAGTGGGACTTTTTTTTGAGAGACGGGGTCTCACTCTTGCTCAGGCTGGTCTCGAACTCCTGAGCTCAAGGGATCCTCCTGTGTTGGCCTCGCTGGAGTCTTTTATTTTTTTAACTCAAATCTTTGTAAAAATTAGAAGGTATAAAACCCAGAGGGCATAATATTCCCTTATCTACGATCCTCTTTCTAAACAATCCCTATTCTGTCATTAAACATAAAATAAATGTATAGTGTTGCAAAAAAATGCATCCATTTGGACATAAAAATTTATATTTGTCATTATGATTTTATTACAAATTAGTATTATACTTGCTGTCAAAAATATGTAACAACAATAACAAAAAAGAAAGATCACTTAATATCCTACAACCCTGAGGAAATCAGTTATGTTTTGGTTGTCAGGTATTAGGGGGAAATAAGGTGGTAGTGGGTAAAATCCTTGAGGTATTTTAAACAGACATTTGTTTCGTTATTTGGGATAATAATAGCGACTTTAAGTACAAATTATGAGCATAGGGAAATTTTTAATTTCCACACATAAGAAATAAAATACAAATATAGACAATTTTGGACTTTGAAAGCTTACCCAATGTTTAATAGTTTGCTGAACAATTTAATTCCCAAATGAAATGAAGTGCTTTCAAAGTTTCTGAAAGGCACAATTCTCTTTTTCCTTACCTTAGCATTTCGATTAGAATTATGAGCTTAGAAATATTCTAAAGGGAGCACAGGACTTTTAATTAGCAATAAAATAATTTATATTTCCAATGACACTGCAAATTCCCTTTCTCAGCTGCATACACAACTAAGGAAAACAGAGACAGACAAAATACAAGTAGAATGAAATATTCCAACCTACCGTCCTTAGTGAAATGGACACAGTTGTATGATATCTCAAAGATTCCCATCTAACTACAAATAATATCTTTCTAGGCCTAGACACTTTTAATTCAGCCAGTTTCAGAAACCTATATGACATTTTAAAAATTCAGTTTTGAACAAAATAAAATATAAACTCAGCATTTCAAGGATGAGTGGAGAGATTTTATTGCGGGACCAGAAGTCCATCTGATTAATGCTAGAGAGAAGTCATTTCAAAGATGAGGAGTAATGAATTTTTTTTTTTTTTGAGACAGAGTCTCACTGTGTTGCCTAGGCTAGAGAGTGCCGTAGTGTCATCACAGCTCACAGCAACCTCAAACTCCTGGGCTCAAGGGATCCTCCTGCCTCAGCCTTCCAAGCAGCTAGGACTACAGGCATGTGCCACCATGCCCAGCTAATTTTTTCTATATATTTTTAGTTGTCCAGCTAATTTCTTTCTATTTTTAGTAGAGACGGAGTCTCGCTCTTGCTCAGGCTGGTCTCGAACTCCTGAGCTCAAACGATCCTCCCGCCTTGGCCTCCCAGAGTGTTAGGATTACAGGCGTGAGCCACCACACCCGGCCAATATTTTTTAATAACAGCTTTATTGAGGTGTGGTTGACATAAACTGCACATACTTAATATATACAATTTAAATGTTCTCACAAGAAAAAATAGTAAATATATGAGGTGGTAGACATATTAATTAGCTTGATTAATCATTCCACAGTATAAATATATATTGAAATGTCACATTATACCACATAAATATATATAATTATTTATCAATTAAAAAAATAAATTGTATACTTTGATAAATTTTAATGTATGTTTATACCAAGATAATGAACACACCCATCAAACCAAAAGTTTCCTTGGGCTTCTTTGCAGTTCCTCTCTCCTAACCCTCCCATGTCATTTCTCCCCACTCCTAAGCATCCACTGATCTGCTTTCTCTCATTATGGATTATTTTCTAGAGTTTTATATAAATGGAATCATAAGATCAAATTGTGGAAGAAAATACAAGTGTTTTAGCCGTAATGTATAAATTATTCTGCAACAATTTTTTGGATAATTCAAAAAGATGTTCAGTGAAAAGGAAGTTTCTCTTCCATCTTAGACACCTCTAGTCCCTGAGACCACATCTCAAAAGATAGTCAGAATTACAAGTTTCTTGATGTCCTTCTAGAAATAGTCTATGCATATACAAGCATCTAGACTCATCAACAAATTAGAACATGCTTTATCTTCTGTTCTCCAGCTTACATTTCTTTTCCATGTAATAGCAGATTTTGAGATTGTTCCATAAAGCACATAGAAAGCACCTTACTGTTTTCATGGCTGCATGTTAATCCATTATATGGAATTCTTTATTCAGTCCTCTATCAGGGGACATTGCAATTATTCCTCACCACACCCCTTTAATTTCTGGTTAATGCAAACACTAATGCTGTAGTGAACATTCTTATATGTATACCTTTGAACACTGATGTAAACATACATGTAGGCTAAATTTTTAGAAGTAAAATAACCAGGCCAATTAATGTCTTTTTAAAATCTTGACAAATAGAAGCAAGTCGTCCTCCAAAGAGGTCACGCCTATTTACACTGCCAACACCCTTGTTTCACATACTCTGAATGGACCTCAGCCCCTTACCAACACTGTGCATTATCAGACTTTTTGATCTTTGCCAATCTGATTGGCAAAACTGGCATCTAGTTTCATTGGCATCTAGTTTCATTGACATTTCTTTATAATACAGTTGAGCATTTTTTCGTATGTTTATGAATCATTGATATTTTTTGCAGTTATCTCCCCATATATAAAACAGTATTTAAATCAGTCATTTCCATGCTGCCAGAAAATTATGATCAAGCCTTGGAATGCTACCCCTAGTATAGTGATGGTCAGGACCTCAAAGAATGGGGCAGAAACAAGCTAAACTGTCAATGTATCTTCTCTTTCTTTCAAGAAATACTCCGAGGATTCCCAGGGACTCTAGTCAGAAAGCTGTTAAAATATTCATCATCATGCACGTAACACTTTTTCTGTCTTTCAGAACTGATTTTGATACTTTTCTGTATTCAGGTTGAAAGTAATGAAAGATTTTCTATCTTTTCTCATAAATTATGAGACTTAATTATAGTGGACAGACATAAAAATAGTGTCTTTATGAGAAGCAGAGTCAAAAGCACACAGTTAGAAAATTAGCTTTTCAAGCTCCTATGAGAATTTGTGTCTTACTTACTAATTAAACTATTCCATATAAGAGAAATAAAGAAAAAACTGAAATGAATAGAGAAATGGTAGGAGTAGCAATAATACTTCCTTCAAAGCAGTGATGATTTATTTGGAAAATTAAGTATTATAAGCTGGAGCAACTTACCTAGGAATGATAACTTGCACAATATAAAAAAGTGAATAGTTGCTTTAGCAGCATTGCTTTCATGAAACTTTGCGGTAGACTGATGATCTGAACACTGGCTTATCTTATTTTAAAATGTGAATGGGACCCTGTCTTATCCTAGAGCCCGCAGGCAATGCTCTGGTGAATTTTTGGTATTTCCGTTCAACAGGTGTAGTGGTGTTGAGCACTTTATTTTGGAAGTTATTGGGCACCTCCCTGACATGGAAATGGTGATCAATGTACGAGATTATCCTCAGGTTCCCAAATGGATGGAGCCTGCCATCCCAGTCTTCTCCTTCAGTAAGGTAAGTATGGGAAGGGCCACATGGAGGGATGGAGGGTGGTCCTCTAGGGTATTAGCAGAAGGTCATTTGTTCTGTGACAGAGACTGATGGGTAATGATGAAGATGAGGCCTGAGGTCCAGGAATGGGTCTGTGTCCCTCTTAGCTTCATAGTCGTTGAGCAGTAAGACTAAGGAGATAGAGTTGAGAACCCGTAAGTAATTTGAGTAAGATTACTTAAGTGTCTATCATGCTAGGGATGGAGGCTAGGGAGTGAGAGGCCTGAGGAACCTATGAGACATTGGAGGTGGGGCTCCTGGATCCTACAGAGCATGGGAGAGAGGGATCCAAGGAAGCTCATGGGCTTGGAGTTAGGGAATACCTTCATTCAAATAATGTTTATTGAGCTTCTACAATGTATATATCAGCCATGGTGCTGGTAGCATCTGTCTTCTCTGTCACCAAATCCCAGGGGTGACAGAAAGTGAACCTGAAGGTGCCGGATTACTCCACAGGATTTGTGTCCAAGCAGTGCATTGAGAGGGTAGGCCACTTACTGTGTACTTACTATGTGCCAGACACTGTTCTAAGCTTTTTACATGTATTAACTCATTTCATATTCAAAATAAGCCTATTAGATCATATTATTGATATTATTATTTCCCCCATTACTATGATAAGGAAACTGAGGCATAGAAAGATAAAGTAAACTTGCCTGGAGTCGTGAAGAGGTAGAGTAAGCATTTAGGCTCATAGGATCTGTCTCAAGACCCCACACCTTAACCACTGCACTGTATTTCCTGGTTCTTGCTCCCAAAAGACCCACTAGGAAGTAAAAAAGAACTGGTAAAACAGTATAAACACCAAAAGTAATAACAGTTAAATGAGAGAGCTCCATGATTATTCAGAACTGGGTGACGGAATTGGATACACACCCTGACAGTGTGTATCCTTTACAAAAGCAGAATTTGGGGAACTGAAGAGGGGTATGTGGGAGGGTAATCTTTGGATCTCATCATGGAGGGTAGGAGTAGCTAGCATGTACCCATAGGCTCTGTGAACTTGGGACAGTGAATATCTTGGTAGTGCTCAGGTTTTTGGACAACTGGTCCATGGCCTGTTAGGAACTGGGCCGCATCACTGCCTGAGCTCCCCGTCACCCCCACCCGCACCCCCACTCCAGTCCATGGAAAAATTATCTTCCGTGAAACTCAGGAGTGGTGGTGAGGGGGAAGTTGGGGGAGGGCCTGCACAGCAGGAAGTGAGCAGCGGTGGGAGCTAACTAAGCTTCATCTGTATTTACAGCCACTCCCCATCGCTCACATCACCACCTGAGCTCCACCTCCTCCCACCACCACCCTGCAGAAAAATTGTCTTCCACGAAACTGGTCCCTGGTGCCAAAATGGTTGGGGACCACGATGTAAATGGTGTAGTGGCTGGGATGCGCCTTGCTTTCCCAGAGACTAAGTATGAAAGCATTGGGAGCTGGGGGTGGGAAAGCTGGAAGAAAGTGGATGGAAGATTCTCTGGGGTAAGAGTTTAGGAAAGCCTTATGGACTTTGGGAAAAGGAGTACCATGTCTGATTTGGTTTTTCCAAAGCAGAAGGACCTTTTATGCCCACTTTTTTCTTTATCACAATTTATTGTCTGTCTAGATTTGTTTATTTCCTATGTCGCAAGTAGGCTGATGCCACATTTGTTTTGCATTTCCCATGGTTGACCTTCATTTCTCAAAAGTGTTTGTCCCATTGTCATGAAACTCTCCTAGAAGAACAGTTAGAGGCTCCCATGTAAGTCAGTATGGACTTCATGTTTGTAATTTATCTGTGGTTTCTGTGGATAACAAAGTACACTAACTTTCCTTTCATCTTTACTTCCCTCCTATTTTTTTTAAATCAGTTACTCCTAGTTTCCAAGGGAGGAATTTTAGTCTGTAAACTTTAGAGGTTAATTGTGTAGCTCCTATTGAACAACTGTTAATGTGCTTGAATCACATACTTTTTTTTTTTTAAGTATTTGAGAGAAGGCAAACAGCATATTATGCATATAATTCCAGTATAAGAAACAATAGAGTTAGAGGTTTATCAGTAGCCAAATTTTCAACAGAAGTAACCATAAAAAGGGAACAACTGGTTTCACACTTTCTTCAAAAGATGTTTGATAACAGTCCTCCCCCATTCTGCCCACTGGCACTTCCGACTCCATCAGTGAATAAACAAGCATTTACTGACCCGCCAGCGCAAGCTCCACAGTGCCACAGTGTTAGGTAACACCAGCTAACACTTACTGAGTACTCACTGTGTGCCAGACACTGTTCTAAGCTTTTTATATGTTTTAACTCATTTAATATTCAAAATAAGCCTATTAGATCATATTATTCATATTATTATTTTCACCGTTACAATGATAAAGACACTGAGGAATAGAAAGATAAAGTAAACTTACCTGGAGTCATAAAGAGGTAGAGTAAGCATTCAGACTCATGATATGTCTCAAGAGACCATACTCTTTTTTTTGTTTTAGAGACAGAGTCTCACTCTGTCACCCTGGCTAGAGGGCTAGAGTGCAGTGGTGGCATCATCACAGCTCACTGCAATCTCAAACTCCTGGACTCAAGTGATCCTTCTGCCTCAGCCTCCCAAGTAGCTGGGACTACAGGCACGCCTCACCACGCCCAGCTAGTTTTTTCTGTTTTTAGTAGAGATGGGGTCTCGCTTTTGGTCTTCAACTCCTGAGCCCAAGTGATCCTCCTGCCTCGGTCTCCCAGAGTGCTAGGATTACAGGCATGAGCCATCACACCCAGCCAGGAACCCACACTCTTAACCACTGCACTGTGTTTCCTGGTTCTTGCTCTCAAAAGACCCACTAGGAAATAACCAAGAACTGCTAAGACAGTGTAAACGCCAAGAGTAATAACAGTTAAAAAAATGAGGGAGCTCCATGATTATTCAGAATTGGGTATATTATTTCCTTAAATTAAAAATCTTAATGGTGTTTATCTTCTAGAAAATGGAATTTTGGGGAACTGAAAAAGTTGACCTTTAATGTGATTCTAAATTCTGGAATTTAGGGAGCCCAAGAATTTTAACCCATTGTCACTTTTGCCTTTTAATGTCTAGAATCTAGACTTCGCAAACTTGGTAAAATGTATCTTTTGGCAATGTGACACAAGAGCAAGGCCTCGTCCACGTCTTGTGGCATGAATGCAGTTTGCTTCTTCTAACTCTGTTCCAAGACTGATTTAGAATGACCTTTATGTTTTTGTCGAAGACATCAGAGTACCATGATATCATGTATCCTGCTTGGACATTTTGGGAAGGGGGCCCCGCTGTTTGGCCAATTTATCCTACAGGTCTTGGACGGTGGGACCTCTTCAGAGAAGATCTGGTAAGGTAGGTCCTTTAAAGAGGTTGTATTTTTTTCCTCTTTTTGGGTTTTCTTGAAATGAGCAGTAGAATATAACCAATTATTTACTTTAAAATGACTAACTTTTAAGTTAAAAGTAAAAGAAAACTCGTTCTAAGTACTTTTGTACATGGATAAAAATATTTACATATCCACAGGAAAAGGCAGAAGAATCTATCCTAAACTAGCAACGATGCCTCTGTGGGAGGGATTGTAGAAGCATTTTTTTCCTTTAAATTTTTCTGTATTGTTAAGATTCTTCAAGAGTGAATTTATAGTGTTCTGTTTCTTTATTGCAAAAAAAATAGAGAGTGAATTACTTTTATAATAAGAAAAAATAAATGACCATGTTGTAGGGGAGGATAGAAAATCACTTGGAAGAACATAAATGTATTTGATAATTGACAGCCTAGTACTTTAGGCAGGTATGAGGGAACATAAATGTTCCATAAGTATCTCGAGTACAAGCTGATTCCAGATCCTGTCTGATTCATGACTGAGATTGCCTTGGCCTGCTGACTCCATCCTGCTATCATTTCAGAATTTAGATTGTGTAGGTCATCCAAACTGGTATTTCTTACCTAGCTACATTTTACATTAAAGATTCAAACAACTTTGGTGCTTACTTAGGAAACTTCTAGAAACACAGTCTATATAGGTCTTCTCTCAGGTGTAAGGAAAGCTATAATTTAATTCAACCTTATTTCCACAAATATCTATCACCTCTACTAATTGTGGCTGAAGATTCAAAGGAGATTAAGAGAATCTTCCCTTTCTGAGGAAACATAAGAGCACAGTCCTCTGTGGTGGTTAGAGCCCTTTGGTTAAAAAAACAAATCTCTTCTACAGCAGGTATAATTTGGAAATTAGTCTCAGACTTCAGAGAACTGGAACTGTAAATTACCATTATCCAGTCCTTTCTTTCAGGGATAAGGGAATGAATACCCAGAGAGGTTAAGTGATTTGTTCAAGGTCAGAGGCAAATTTGGGGCTGAAGTCCAGGTTTCCAAGTACATTACCCTCTCTACTTTACTAGTTAATATTACCTATGTTCTCCCAACACTGAGATCATCATTTCTTGTTTATTTTTTGGTTTTGAACATGATTTTGTGGGGGCAGGAGGGAAAGGCCTGTCTTTAAGCTTTTTTTTCTTTAAGTTATTCTTGGCTTAGCCTTAGTTTTCTAATCCTTTTTTTTTTTTTTCAGGTATTTGCAAATACCCTTTTCACATTGTTTCTTCTTTATGTAGCTCTTTTACCACTTGCTATACAGCTACTTTGTTTTCAAAATCTTTAAAACCACTTTTACTGATTATGAAATGTGTGTATACTCATAAAAATTTACAAATGTGTATAACCCAGGCAACTTTTTCCCTCACTAATTGATGTTTCTAAGTAATTTTTCCGTTATTATTGACCTCATTATTTTTGACTTTTTTCTCTTTTGGAGACAGAGTCTCACTCTTGTTGCCTGGGCTAGAGTGCCGTGGGGTCAGCCTAGCTCACAGCAACCTCAGACTCCTGGGCTCAAGGGATCCTCCTGCCTCAGCCTGCTGAGTAGCTGGGACTACAGGCATGAGCCACCATGCCCGGCTAATTTAACAATGGCATAGTATTCCATTGCATGGATAATAATTTACTTCATTATTTCCTTTATGGACAGTTAGGCTGCATATGTAATATATACATAATTTGTTGTTTTCTGGACTATTCGAGAGTGGGTTGCATTGCTTATGACCTTTTATCCCTTAATACTTTAATGTGGATTTTCTAAAAAGAAGGATATTGTCTTTCATAACCACACTACAAATAGAAGATTCAGGAAACAATATTGATATAATACTTAATTGTCCCAATAATATCCTATATAGCATTAACCCCCTCCAGTACAGGACACATCTAAGATCACAGATTGCATTTAGTTGTCATGTCTCTTTTGTTTCCTTTAATCCAGAACAGCTCTTCAGTCTGTCTTTCTCTTTTGTGACATTAACTTTCTTTTTTACAGATGTTCTTCAGTTTTACTTTGTCTATTCTCTCATGACTGGATTCAGTTTATGTATTGCTGGCCCAATTGCCTACATAAGTGATTTTGCATCCATCCATTCCTCATTAGTGATGTTATTCATTTCCTCCACTGTGTAGTTATTATTTTCTCCCTTATAAACTCATAAGCAATCTGTAGGGAGACAGAGTATGTATTAAAATCTAATCTTACATGAACATTTTTTCCGTTTGATACCCTCCCCTTTTGTTCAACTGAATTTATTCACGGTTATAGAATTACAATATTTTTAGGCCCTCCATTCAGAAACTCTAGCAATGTGAATTCATTTTGTACCTTGAAACTTTAATAATCTGCTTGTTCATCTATCTGCATTGATTATGTCTGCCTGCCATTTTTCTATTTTTATAATCTTTTGGGGCTTTGTCCCCATTGACTTACATTTACTCTATGGAAGAATTCAGTGTTCCTTGTAGATTTAAAGATTTCATTTTTTATTGTCAGGGTTTTAAAAGGAGGTAGTATCAGGCTGGGGTGGTGGCCACTGTTAGCACTCACCTGGAGAAGAAAAGTCCTAACATAGGTCTCTTGAGTGGGTAGGTGGTATAGAGAATGAAGGAAAGAGAAAACAGTTAAAGTCTGTGTATATTAAACACAGCTTCCCCAGGGTCCAAGGAAATGAAGAAAAGTAACTTTGAGTATAAACTGATACATTTTTTGTTCGGTAGTTTGGAAATATATATATATATATATATATCAAAATTGAAAAGGTATATCGTGTATTCTTTGACCCAGCCATTCTACATCTAGATTGTATCCTGAGGTTTTAGACAAGTGTGCAAAGATGTGTGTACAAGGATGTTCACTACTCTTATTGTTTCTTAGAGCAAAAAGTTGGAAAGTACCTAAAGGCCTATCAGTAAGGGATGAAGTAAATTACGACATGACTATAAAATGAAATACTGTGCATAAATGGAAAGGCAAGGTAGAATAGGGCTTAAAAACTGGAATCTGGGTTCAAATCCTGGCTCTTACTATTATAGCTGCATGATTCTGGGCAAGTTGCTTAACTTCTCAAGGACCTCTTCTGTAAAATAGGTGTAATAAAACCTACCACATGCGGTTGTGGAAATGATTTGATACATATAAAGCACTTAGAACAGTATCTGGAACATAGTAAGGTACTATATAGGTGTTGGCTGTTATTATTTGTAATATATTTTCTAAAAAGAATGTTACTTAATAGCATGTATGGTATGACCTCTGTTATATAGAGCAAGGTTTCTCAGTTTTGGTACTGTTGACATTTTGGGCTAGATAATTCTTTGTTGTGGGGGCTGTCTTGTGCTTTGCAGGATGTTTAGCAGCATCTCTGGCCTCTACTAACTAAATGCCAGTAGCAATTCCCCAGTAGTGACAATCGAAAAATGTCTATGGATATGGCCAGATGTCACCTGGGTTAGGGGGAAGGGCAAAATTACTGCCATTTGAAAGCCACTAATACAGAAAAATGATTGGAAGGAATTCTTCACTAAAATGTTACAGTGTTACCTGTAGATAGGGAGATTCCATGTGCTTTTTTACTTTTATCTTTATACTTTTCCATTAGAATTTTATTTAATGAGCATGTAACATTTTTTTCCACCAGTAACAAAAACTTGAGAAATCCAGTGCAATAGTGTTTATATTTTGGTAGGAGGAAGTATGGGGGAAAACAAGAGATAGTGCTAGCCTTGGAGTGGAGAATCAGATAAAGGTGATCCAGCAAGAAAGGGCTAGAGGATGAGCCAGGTTAGCCGAGGGTAGAGTCTGAGGGCCTGGAAAATATTGAGCAATGCTCTCCGCTGGGTGAAAATGAATAACATGGCACTATATGTATCTGAAAAGGACATATACCTCAAAAGTTGATACCCTAAGTTTCTCCATTAGTGTAATACAGTCCACTAATCCCTCATTAACTCCAGTTTAGCCTTCCTGTCCTCTTTCAGAAGAAGATGCTGTGCAGACTTCTGTGCAGGGAGGGTTCCTATGAAGAAAGTTAAGAATGATGCATCTGTGAGCTAGCAGTGTCAGCAAGGAAGGCTGGTCATGGTAATGTGTACTAAGACCTGAGTTTCAAGGACATATCTTTATAGAACACTTAGTACAGTTTTAAGAATACTAAGGTGCTATGCAAATATCAGACTAAATCTGATGACACCTCCTACCCATCAAAAACATGAAATTAGACAGTGATTGCCCTTTTATTCAATTTCTGATATTTTTTATAGTTGTCTTCACATATTAATTTTATCATTAGCACTCTGCTTAGAGAGGAAATCCTTACTGTACCAAATTAAATAGCCCTATACATGTCATTCAGGGTTTGGGGGTTTTTCTTTCAATGCTGTTAACTTACTAATGGGTCAACAGATGTATAGATATAACTGGCTAGCACCTCCAGAGCAATGAAATAATAACAACAGGGACCATACTATCTTTTAGGACTTTTCCTTTGAGTAACCTTGATCATACTTATTTAAAAATATAAAGGTCTGAACTAATCTTCAGAAATGGTTAAAACACATCCTTATATAGTTGAGAAAAAAACAAACTAATCAGAAATCTGTATTTTTAGGTCAGCAGCACAGTGGCCTTGGAAAATGAAAAATTCTACAGCATATTTCCGAGGATCAAGGTGAGTATATTTTCTGACATTTCATAAAGATGTTCTTCCAAGTAATGTGCAGTATAAGTAATCTTGAGGGTATGATGAACTCTCTAGCTCCAAGGGAAAGCTAAGATAACTAAGAAATAAATGTGGAATCACAGTTGTTTTTTTTTTTTTTTTTTTTTTTTTTGAGACAGAGTCTCACTGTGTTGCCTGGGCTAGAGTGCCGTGGCGTCATCCTAGCTCACAGCAACCTCAAACTCCTGGGCTCAAGCAATCCTTCTGCCTCAGCCTCCCGAGTAGCTGGGACTACAGGCATGCGCCACCATGCCCGGCTAATTTTTTCTATATATTTTTAGTTGTCTGATTAATTTCTTTCTATTTTTAGTAGAGACGGGGTCTC